>NC_069458.1:1734227-1784738 GCF_026875155.1 Cherax quadricarinatus | reverse complement strand
ATAACAAGTCTCTCTCAGTATCCCAAAGTCAGTCCCGCACCTTACTGAATTATTTCTTTAAACCCCCTTCACTATCCTCATTTTTTTCCTCTTCAGTTGACGTCAAAAACCCCGGGAAATTGCCCACATAAATTTTTCCCAATTACTTCGCTCAGGGGCACCTGTGCATAAGGGTTGGGCATTTTTTCGTCGCCTGAAGTGAGAAAAATTTATTTTTAACTGTTTTTTAAATTTGAATCATTTAAGCAGTCAACAATTTTGGTGTCTTGTTCATTTTCTCAGAGCTGGGCCCTTTAACTGTCCATACGCCACCCTATAATTAGTAGGTAATTTCTGGACGGTCGAGCTTCACGAAAAGTCGCACCCAGAAATTTGTCCAGATTCACATTTAACATCCTTGAGGTTTTTGTTCCTGAGTAAAGGAATCATTTGGACTTTCCTCATTTATATTAATCCCTATGCTGTCCAGCTCCCACAAATTAGACTGGTTCAACATCATTCTCGATAGAAGAATACTTGTACTGGGTTGACCTTTCATGAGAAAGACACCGTGACCTTATTCACTACTTCCTCAGTCATTATTACTAGGCGGTAGTCTGCCATATATTACATGGCCCTCCCAGTGTTGAGGAGAGTGACGCCGTATGGTTTTGGTTTATGCCCTTTATCCTGAATTTTTACATCCAACACCGGCAAGGCTACCCAGCTAGCCATCATTATTGCCATTAGCTGCAACCTTTACATCAGTCACTGTAGTGTCAGGGTTATTAACATTATCATTATTGTCACCATTATTATAAGAATCACATACAACCCTGCACATAACTGTATGGTGCTTTCCCTTGTTGCATTGATAGCAACTGTTCAATTTGGTATGACAATCCTTTACATTATGATTGTCTAGACATCTGATAAATCTGTCAAGTTCTTTCATTCTTTCCACTTTAATATCCCATGAATTACAGGCATTACAATTTTTAGTGAAATGAGTACCCTGGCAGAAGAGGCAGTCTCTCTTTTCCTTGCCTGACCTCTTATTAACTGGGTTACACTTACTGAGGTACTTTATTTATTTATTTATTTATTATAAATTTGAGCACACATACAGAGGTACAAAAAATACAGATAAGAGCAGCATGCCAAAGCCACTTATACTATGCATAGCATTACGGGCTGGCTTAAAATTAACTTAAGATTAACTAAGCAATGATGAAGTCAGTGATAAAACATTAATGTAAAAAAGATTCTATAAAGCACAAGGGGTGTATTACAAAGACAGGTCATAGGGTTGCATTCAGTCATATGAAGGATTCTGTTGGGTAGTGTATTTAAAAAATAAAAGTTGGATTGGGTTTTTAGGTTTAATATTTATGTGATATAATTGTGAGAAACATTTTAAGATATACAATTTATAAGGTTCAGTTATTCAGTATTTTTTTGGTTTTGGGTGAGTAAGTGATCTTTGAGTAGAGACTTGAATTTATAAACGGGTAGTGTTTCTTTTATATTTACAGGTAATGAATTCCCGATTTTAGGGCCTTTTTTTGTGCATTGAGTTTTTTCATAGTGTGAGATGAACACGAGGAACATCAAAGAGTGATCTGTGCCTTGTGTTATGGTATGTGTTCGTTGAGGTTGGCAAGGAGATGTTTGGGGGAGGGTTAATATCAGAGTTAAGTGTTCTATGTATGTAATAGGTGCAGTAAAAGTATGGATGTTTTGTATGGTGAGTAGGTTTAGTGTATTTAATATTGGTGGAGTGTGCTGCCTGTAGTGAGAATTTGTTATCATTTTAACTGCAGCCTTTTGTTGGGTAATTAGTGGTCTGAGATGGTTAATTGTTGTTGAGCCCCATGCACAAATTCCGTGGGGAGATAGGGGGAAATAAGAGAGTGATATTTGGGCCGGAGGGCTGACCCGTGGAACATTTACCGTATCTTCGATAGTATGCCTACAGTCTTGGAAATTTTCTTTGAAATTTGTTGTATATGTGTATGAAATTTGAGTCTATTATCAAGGTGGATTCCTAAGAATTTTCCCTCTGTTAGCTTTGGGGATAGGTGATCCGTTTATCATTATGTTAAGAGGACATCTGTAGCTCTGTTACCAAACTGAATGAAGTAGCTTTTGTCAATGTTTAGTTGTAAGTTTGTTAGTCCTCATCCAGTAGATATTTTCTGTTAATTCGGTATTTACAGATGGCTAGTGTGACTTGGCTCGGGTGAGAGAAGACGTATGTTGTGTCATCTGCAAATAGTGTGGGTTTGAGTAATTGCGAAGCATTTGGAAGGTCCATTTTATGTATAGGAGAAAGAGAAGAGGGCCCAAAGGGCCTTCCCTGTGGGACACCAATGTAATTTGGGTTTCGCAGAAGAGTTTGCCCATTTTGCGTACACATATTGGCTTCTGTTGCTGAGGTATGACTTGAGGTAGTTGAGGGAGTGCCCTCTTATACCATAGTGTGACAATTTACGTGGGAAGTCATGGTCAACTGTATAAAAAGCTTTCGAAGTCAATGAAGACCCCCAGTGGGACTTCTTTTTTCTTATTGCAGTTTTTAAATATGTTCTAGATGTGTATAATAGCATTTAGTATTTTTTTGGGCCCTGAACCCAAATTAGCGGGGTTTTGGTATGTTTTGGGAGATAAGGTAGGAGTGATTGGTTTATGAATTAATTTTCAAAAGATTTTGAGGAGGGTGTAAGTTGGATTTTGGCCTTTGTTATTCACTCTTTTTGGTTCCTCTTTGGGATGGGGGTGCCCTTGCTTTTTGATACGTGGGGAAGGTGGAGGATTCGATGGATTTGTTAAAGGTGTTGAATATTGGAGATGCATTTGGGCATTTTTTTGTAAAAAAAAGGGGGTGGTAAGGTACTTAAATTCCTGCCTTTTTTTTTTAGTGATTGAAAATAAGGAACTTCGTATGGGTTAGTCGGAGGTAGGAACATGTGTTCGGGTATTCCCGGGTGAGGTTCATTGGTGGGGTTTGAGTTTGGGGGATTTTTTTGGGAAAGGTTTTGTCCTATATGGAGAAGAAATATTGAGTCTGTTTGCTGTTTCTGTTGGTGGGAGTTGGGGTTCATCTGATTTGCTAATTTATTTCGCTTTTTCGTGATATCTTTTTTTTTCCAAATTTTTGATAGGGTTTTCCAGGTCTTTTTTATATCACCCGTAAGTTGGATAATCTGTTCTAAAATACAATTTTTTGCCCTTCTTTTCAGGTGGTTAGGTTTGCGGAAACGTTTTTTTGGTTTTGGGTTTTATGTGACCCATTCTGTACTTTTTTCATATTGGTTTTTGTTTTTAGGATTTGAGAATCGGGGGTTTACCCGGGGGTTCGTCTTTTTTCTGCCTCGTTTAGTTTTTTTGGGGCAGTGCTTGTTATAGAGGTTTTGGGGTCTTTTTTAGAAAATTATTAATAAAATGTCAATATTGAAGATTTCTAGCTCAGTTCCCAAATCAATGTTTGCAAAAGCGTTTGTGAAGTTATTAATGGCTGCCTCATTGTGAAGTCTGAAGGTGATTTAGTAGTGTTTTGGGGGTAGTTTCCAAGAGTTGTTATGAGGAAAGTGGGGTAGGGTTTGGTATTTCTGTAATTATCCCTGATTTTAAAGGGGATATGGGTTGGCCGTGGGTCAAGTAGGGAAACACTATTCTGAAACTCTTTGGGTTTTGTTACTTTTGGGGTAAGTAACTACTTACTCATTGTGTTTGTAAATTCAGAAACGTGTGGGTCCTGGTCTTGCAGGAGATTTATATTGAAGTCCCCTGAGAGTAGAAAGGATCTTTGTTCATGCGTGCTGTTTCATACTTCCTAGATTTTGACTAAATTGGTAAGTTTGACTGTGGAATCTTAATGTTTATCAATGGAGAGGTTTTTGTGGATTTGGATTTAAAATTTTAGTATTAATTTCCCCCATGTTCTTTTCCCTTTGTGAAAGTATTAGTGATACATTCTAGTTGGTCTGATAGTTATGGCTGTGCCACCCCCTTGTTGGTTGGCCCTACAGTTGTTGGGTGTAACCGGGAATGGCATAGACATCTTACTTCAGGCTTTAGCCAGGTTTCGTTAGTGAATGATGGACATTTGGCTGTAAGGAATTTAGTAAACTAGGAGGTCATCGTAATGTTTGTTTAAAAAGATTGATTTGTAGTTAAAGACAGTTATGTTGTTTTTGGCACTGAGAAGTGCCTTTTGATTGTTCTGCGTGTAGTAATTACAGTAATGTTTGATTTTTTAAAGTCATTAAATAAGGGGTTTGGTACGGGATCAATGCTTGTAATCATAAGATTGTAGTGAACTAAGTTGAATTAAGTATAAAACAAAGTAAATAGTCTTAAGCTAAAAAAGACACCTGAATTATTTAAAATTTAAAAATAATGAGCTAAGGGACTAATAAAATAAAGTGATGATATATAAAAAGCTTGGGAATATGATGTAGTAGTACTTAAGGTAATTTTTTAAAATTAAATTTGTTTTTAAAATTATAATAAAAAGGGACTAAAAAATTTTTGGTGAACAAGAAAATGGAATCAAAAAAAGGCTTTGGAATATAATGGCAAAAAATTTTGAACTTATTTACTTTTGCACCCGGAATAGCCCTTTATTATTTTAAAATTCCTCTTACCTTGATGTGAGGAACCCCAAATTTTGTTCCTGACTGAAAGTGCCCATTTAATCTTAACTATGATTATTTCCACGGGATTATTTTTCCCCTTTTTGGGGTTGACAAATATTCGAGTTATTAGTGTTATTCCTTTGAACGTTTTGGGTGACTGGTCTCAAATTTAACAATTAATTCCCGCCGACCTAGTTGATTTCCCTCCCCGACCCACTAGGAGGTTTTGGGGAAACCCCCCTTTGCATTAAAAGGTTGATCAACTGCTGGCTTAACCCCTTTTTTTTTCAAAGCCTTACTTTTTACAAAACAGTTTTTCTTCCCAAATTTGTAAAGTTGATTAATTAAAAATTTTTCCATTTCCCCTCTGCCAATTTTCCCAGCAGATCTCTTTCACAGTCTTTAAAAAACCCCAAATTTGTACCAATCAAAACACTCTCTAAAGCATTAAATATAACTTTAAATTTAATTTGGGTTCACGTTCTTTGATTCAATAAATCAAAGCCTTCGTCCTGGCTATTAATGCCGTAATGATGCTTTCATTACTCTAAAAAATTCACGGGCTGTCAGCCCCATTAACTCCATTAGATCCAGTCATGGTAAGAGAATTATTAATCATGATTTTACAAATTAAGTAGGCGTTATAAGAGTAAATTTTTCACTTTTTCTTTGTAAAATCTGCCACCATGTGCTACAATTTTTTGGGTAATTATAATCCATCACACATCGATTAAACTTGTGACCCCACACCCCCTTCCTTAATCAGTCACTTTAATTTTTAAGTAATTAATTCAATTTTAAATTTTTTTCCGATTGCATCCGGGTTTACGAAGGACCAAGGGCAGATATGGAAAATTTTCTGGGTGCTTCCGTATGTACCTAAATTATATACATACCGTAATCTCATGGGAGACAACTTATTTACCTGGGTTTACCCGGGAGAGTTTTCCGGGGGTCAAAAGCCCCCCCGGCCCTCTTGACCCGGGGCCCCCTGGGGGATCGACCTGATCAACCAGGCTGTTTTGCTGGCTGCAACGCAAACCAACGACGAGCCACAGCCCGGCTGACCGGAACGACTTTTGGTGCTTGTCCAGTGCCAGCTTGAAGACTGCCAGGGGCGTTGGGAAAACCCCCTTTGTGTGCTGGGAGGCGTTGAAAAGTCTGGGCCCCTGACACTTATGATGGCTCTTAAAGTGCTAGTGCACCCCGGCTTTTCATTGGGGGGGGTGGTGCTCGTTGCCCAAGCTTTTGCTTTCGTAGTAGGATTCTGTGTGCAAGTTTGGTATAGTCCCTCTAGGATTTTTTCCCGGTGAATAATAGTATCTCTCCCTCCTGCGTTCCAGAGAATCAGGTTTAGGAACCTCAAGCGCTCCCAATAATTTTGGGGGTTTTACTCGTTTCGCACCGTGAAAGTGTTTACGTGTCCACCCGTGTAAAAGTGAGAAAAACTTAACCACCCCTGTGCGGCCAAATGGTTCTTCGGGCCCCACAATCTTATCCCTATCTATCCCGGGCCAGTATGGATTGGATAGCACCCACAAGTACTGTGCTACTAATTAATTGTGGACTGTATAGATTATATTAGTTTAGCTGAATGAGGGGGGGGGGGTAGGATACACATGGATACATCCATCAAGGAAAAACATTTATACATAATCCCACCACTTACCAGCTGTTCTCCGGTGGTCACTTGATGTAGCTGGATCACTCATAACCTATCTAATTACAACATAACACAACTGGCCAGCATAAGTTTGTTATAACTAGAAGGGTTACTTAACTGCGGGTGATGGATACTCCTTATTTCTTCCATTCACCATCTCATTTTCGATGTCCTGCTACACCGACACGGTTCTCATTCCGGCAGGACGAGGTATCTGTCGGTTTGTCCCGGTTTAGAAATCGTGGATCAATGAGCTTCACTTTCCTCGCCTCGGGAACAACAAGGTCTAACGTGTTCACTCGGAGCAAGGCGACTTATTTCACATCCCGCATTCTCTTAACTCAATGTTATTATCACTGATTACATTAACATTCACAAGACGATTTAACGTCTCATAATTATTATACACATTAGAGACCACTCCATTAAGATCTGAGACCGATGAGTGATGATTAAACCAAGGGTAATTTTCCCCAGGACACAGTCCATAGTGACGCGTCAGTCACCCGGTCCTACTCTTATCACACTTTTTACCACTCTATTACCGTGGTCCTGTAAATCACGTTCCCTCACTCTCCACCAGGAACAGTTACGACACTTCTTACTATGAAATGAGGCCTATATTAATCCTTAGGCAGCCGTGAATGCCAATTTCGTGGTTCCATGCTTTCCCAGCTTCCTCACCACATTCAAAACAATCCGCGCCTCTCTCCCCCGCACATCCGCGCATGCGCAAATGGAACTCTTGTGGTCTACTCTATTTTCAAATACATTTTTGACTCATATCGGCACATTAAACACCTATTAGGCACTATAGTTTCGGAAAATCAAAAAATTTTCCACAGGTCTGTAATATACCACTGTGGATAAAATACTTAGCCATTTCTTGAACACTTCTGAGCAATGATGAAATCAGTAATAAAACATTATTGTAAACAGATAACTATAAAGCACAAATGAGTATTACAAAGCCAGGTCATATGGTTGCATGCATTGCTGTACATTCAGTCGAAGGGGTGGGGGGGTATTTGTTAGGTTGTGTATTTAAAAAAAAATTTAAAAAAGTTAGATTGGGTCCTGGGTTTAAACTTTTTGGTGTGATAAAATTTGTGATTAACATTTAGGATTACAATTTAAAAGGGTTTTCAGTTTTCGTATTTTTTGGGGTTTTGAGTGAGTAAGTGATTTTTGAGAAGAGTTTTGAATTTTTATAAACAGGGTAGTTTTTTTCTTTTATATTTACGGTAAAAAATTTCCCGGATTTTGGGGCCCTTTTTAATGTTAGTTAGTTATTTTAATATTTTTTAAATTATGCCCCCCAAAACCCACCCTGGGGCGGTACTCAAAAGATTACAGAGGTACAAAAGGGGGCCCAAGGGACGGGGCCCCTTAAAAATTTTGATCCCTGAGCAAGTTACAGGGGTAATAAATTTCCCAAATTTACAAAGGTAAGAACTCAAAATTTTTAAAAGGTAATGAATTTCCAGGGGGGGTCTGGGTCAAATCATGAAAAGTTACAAAGGTATTTACAGATTACGAGGTACACAAGGGTCCAGGGGCCCGGGGCTCCAAATTTTGGGATGGTTGAACTAGGTAAAAGGAATAAAATCACTTTTTTCCCAAAAGGTAAAAACCCAATTTTAAAAAGGGAAATAAAATACTGTAAGAATGGTTACTTAGGGTTTATACATGGCTGCAATCATAAATTTAAATTTTGGAAATAAGCAATTCACCTTCCAACCCCCCGTCACAATGTAGTAAATTTTTGGGTTTGAAAATGTTGTTTGCGGGGTTCTCTTTTCCTCTCTCCACACCACACACACACAAAACACATAAAAATTCAAACACACCCCACACATAAACACACACACCACACCCCAACACACACAAAAAACACACACACCACACACACACACAAAATACAAACGTCATAAAAACCACAACACCACACAACACAAAAACACACACACCACACACACACACACCACCAAACTCACATATGTGGAATGTTTTAATTTCCCAGCTAGCAAAGTCAGGTATTTTCCAAAAATGGCTGAAATTTAACCACTGGGGATAAAAACCCCAGCCTTTTCGGAACACTTTTTGGGGAGTGATTTGTTTCAAAATTTCTTTAAATTTTTTACCCGCACTCCAGACATTTTACGGGGTGTGACAAAAATTTCCATCTGGAAAATTTTTAAAAATTTCGTTTGGCTACATCGGGTGGTGGTGATTTAACCGGGCCCAAAAAATTCTTGAAAACCCCGGCCGGGACCCCCGGGCTTTGGACATCCAAGAGTTTTTATATTTTTTGGAGGGAAAACCATGACTTGGGGCCCTCCTCCTGCATGATAAAATTGTTTGATAGAGGGAAACTCACTGGGTAAATTCCTGAGCCTTAAGTCCATAAAATTAAAGCTGAATTTTCTTTTCGTATTATTGTTCCAAAACTAACCTGACAAGCCAAAAATTGTAATTATCCCTTTTTTGAAAGAAACAGCTTACCCAAAATTTATCAGTTCTATCATGCATCTGAAGACCAATGTGAGATGGAATCCACACCCATGTGCCCCTCGGGACCCACGGGCCACAATCATCCCTTACCTGGGGGTCTTTTTTCTGACAAAAGCTTTCCACAATTTATGTTAAAATAGTTAAAGGAGCTTTTTATGGAGACAGAGAATCGTTAAAATTTAAAACTGTAAAACTTTGATACATAATCATTTCAGTGAAGGGAAAATATGGAAAACCCTTCTGCCCTGAAGGGAAAGAGGCCCAATTTTTGATGGTGCCCCAAATTTTTTTAAGAGACCCAAACACTCTGTAGGGACAACAGCAGCATACCAGCTGCACCAGGGTTTGGTAAACAAAACCCTTAAAACGTAAAAAATTTGGAGAGTGTTGCTTGGACTAATTTTATCAATACAGTTTAAGGGCCCCTTATGTTTGGTTTAAAGGGGCAAATTTTTTTTGGGTTGTGTTTTTAAGAAGTATTTTGGGGGGGAAATGGGGAATGGTATTTTGGGGAATTTGGGGAAATTTTTTTCCGGAGGGAGAAGGGGCCGCTGTTGCCTTATTGGGACATAGATCATGTTTCTGATTCTTTGGGGAAGGTCGGTTCCTTTTTTTCGACCCATCGGGGAGTGTTCCCAGGCTGAGGAAATTTTGGGAGGGCTTCGTGCAGGGGTTTGAAGGGCTTGCCTGAGAAATTTTAAACCCCCAAATTAGGAAATTTCCCTTTTCGTAACACAAATCTCTGAGGCGGGGAAATCAAGTTCTTTTTGCTTTTTTAAAAATTTTGGGGGCAGTACGGGGGCAATCCTAGAATGACCCCTTCATTGCTTGGGTTCTGCATTTTTTCCCCAGCCCCCCAAGCTTCCATCGACACAAGAGCAAGTAGTGGCACAGAAATAATAAACCCAATGTAAAATATCCAAGAAAAAATCATTTTAACAATTTTAACTTTTGCACCATACCTGGGGGAAAAACCCCTTTGCCAAAACCCTCAAAGTGCTCTTATCGTTCTCTGTTTTTGGGGGCCAATGTCTTGTCAAAAAAGGTTAAAGTAGGGGAAAAACCTCAAACCCTAGATCCCTGAAATTTTCTTACATTTTCCTAAAAGGCCCCATCTTTTGAATTGGATCTACAACTGTGCCTCTCTGTCGAGGAGGGACGCCTTTTGGTATCTTTTTTTTAAAATCATTTAGAGATTATCAACCCCAGGTTGACACGAGGTAGTAATGTTTTAAGAATTTTTTGGGTTTTTTTGGGAGAACCCCGGTGGGGGAATCATTATATCATCAGCAAAACTAATCCCCTTTTTTGGGGGGCTGACTGGGCCCTTAGCTTAATTAATGCATTTTTTTAAAATATTGAACAGGGGGGACTAAAAGCACACCCCGGGGGGGTTTTCCTAATTCAAAGTCTTTAGTTAAATTTTCTATGTCCCGGGGAACAACCCCAGACGTTTTTTCTTTTGGGACAGGAAATTTTTTAAATCCAGGGGAGAACCATCCCCCAAACCCACCCATTCTGGAAAGGGTTAAATAATTATTACATGTCGGTTGGCTACTTTCAAAAAGCGGATTTAAGGTAAAGAAAGGTAGTGGGGAAAGCGGGCATTTGAAACAGGGTGAAAAAGGTGGCTAGGGCTTTTGATGCACGCCCCCTTTCCATGCATGAAACCATTTTTAACCGGGGGGGAAAAAAATTGGGTTTGATTCTGTTCATGAGACAAATTAAGAATCTTCTTTTCAAATTTTTTTACACAACACTAGTGAAGATATTGGGCAAAATGAAAATTTTTTTGATTGGGCTTGGGAAATTTGGGAATGATGAGGCTTTTTGGCCCAAAGATTAGGGAGCCCCCCCAGTTAAAATAGTCATTTTATATATAATTCAAGTAATGGATTCCCTGGTACTCGACCCCAACAATCTGAGTATGTTATAAGTTTAATTTCCATCCTCACCAGGCCCACGAGGAGTTGCCCTTATTTCCCCTGCATCAAGTTTTATAATTAGTGAAAGGAATGTTTTCAAAACATCTGCCTTACGAGCAAAAGCAAACAAGTCTCTCCCCTTTGCATATAATTTTTTCATTTAAATTTTGGGCCTTTTTGGTAGGGGGGGGAAATTTTCAAGCTTGATGTAGCAGCCCAAGCACTGACTAATCATTTGGGCCCCATTTAAGGGGAAAGAGGGGGCGCGTTTTGCCCGTTTTGGGGTTTCCCTTAATTCTATTTATGTCCCCCCCCATCCCCGGGTTAAATGGGGGGTGAGCATTAAGGGCCGTTGACAAATTTTTCCCCGGGCGGGTTTTTTGCAGCCGTCTTTTCCTCCCCCTGGCAGCAGCAAGGGCTTTTTGGAAAGAAACCTCGGGATTCCTGGGGTTCGAGGTTTTTTATAGGGTGGCCTATCTGCGAGCAGTCCGTTTCAGTGTACGAAGTTTGAATCTTTTTAATAAATATGGTTTTTTTTAAGGGGGGTATGATTTTATGGAAATTTTTTGGGGTTTAAGTACCAAAAGGTTGCAGGGCGGCTTAAGTAGTTTTTTTGAAAACTGCTTTACAAAATCATTGTTAAAAGGGCTCCAAAAGAAACCCCTCATAGGAAATTTTTCCAGTCAGTCACATGTGCAACAAAAAAAATCATGCGAAACTGTGGGGGAAAATTAAAAAAGTTTCCGTTTGATAATTTTCCCCCAGGGGAAAGGGTTTTTATTACCAAATCTAGAGAGGTTTTTTCCCAGGGAAATGATAAAACGTATATTGTTACAATGGGAAAACTCACGGGTGGGAGAAGTAATGTTTTAACCCGGCCCAGATAAAAGGGCCCCCTCCCTTGAAAATTTGTGGGGTTTAAGGTCCCCACAATTTGGGGGTTTTAGGGCTGTTTTAAAAGTGAAAACAGTTGATTGCCATTAAAGATTACCAAACTGTGATTTTTCCCAAATTTTTTTGGGTTTGCATTGTAAACGCCAAAAAATAAAAGGGAGGCTCAGGGAAGGGGCACAAGTTGGGAGCTTTCCAAATAATTAAATTTACAGCAGGGGAAAAACAAAACAAGTTTAAAAATGTTTAGAGCAGAGGTTCCCCTTTTAAATTTCTAACACCAAAGATATTGTAGCTCCCTGTTTTCCTTTGTTGCAAGAATTGGTGGGGGGAAAGGGGTTTTTTAATAAAAAAAACACAAAAGTTAGTAGATTTGAGGTTGTAAAAGCAAAAAAAATGATGGGAATTTTGGGGGGTTTGGGGTTTTTAGGGACTCTGCCCCTCTGTAGAAACACAACATCAATGGGTTCGGTGGTTACTTTTTTGATGAAGTTTGGGAAGGGCTTTTTTTAAATAGGGAAAGGTTTCCCGCTTAAATAGAAAAATTTAAAACGAGTTTTGATCCATTATTGTAGGGCCCGGGGTTTTTGACAGTTTTCACAAATGAAAAAAATTTTTCTTTTAAAAGCAGACCTTATCATTGGTTTAACATGCTACCCTTGTTTCCCTGAGTTTGTAAGGCACCCCCCAGCTGTAAGGCCTCGTGGGGGTTTTTGTAACCCCCGAGCAAGACGCTGTTTTTGTGTGAATGTATGATAGGTGAACCCCCACCCTCACATTCCCTCCTCCCCCTAACATTTACCGCAACACTACAACTTCTTTACCAGCGCCCCCAAAACCAAAATTGTGTTCATTACAAAATTTCAAAAAGTATTTTTATTTTCCCTTTAAGGGTTTTGTGACTAAAACCTCCCCAACTCGGGACCACCAAATTATATTAGCCATCACTATTTCTAACATTTTTAGACAACCCCCGCTCTATCACCCTCTTCACCACCCCTTTTAAAATTTCGCTCATCCCTATTACTAAACATTATAGCCCACCCCCTCTCAAACACAACTTTTTCACCCCCACTTAAATTTTGCTCATTTTACAATTTTCTAAAATTATAGACACCCTTGCCCTCATCACCTCTTCCCACCACTTATATTACGGTCATCACTAAATTTCTAACCTCATTGACAAACCCTAGCCTTCGTTATGAGGGGTCCCCTACCCGTTATCAACACAAGATTTTATTCGTCATTACGTGTTTTAAAAACACCCCCACCACCTTGTTTAAGCCTTTTCACTTGCTTTCACAAATTGTGACAATCTTTTTTTTGGGACACTCTAACACAAACTTTCCCGTGTTTTTTTCAAGTTGTTATTTTAGGGGAAATTGTTGTTTTCCGTACTTTTTATGCGCGACATCAGGTTTTTTATACCCCCAGGGGCCCAAAACTTGGAACATCTGGAGACGTGAAGTCCCGGGCAGGTGAAACTTTTGGGGTGATTGTCACTGACTCAGTAGACTGGAAAATTTTCAAACCGGACCCTATGGGGGTTTTGTTGACTTTCTCCCCAGGTGAAGGTTTCTCAACCCCCTTGTTGAGGGGGAGGCCCTGAGCCCTATTCAGACCCGAGGTAAACCCGTAGTCCTGGGGGCCATTATGAGGGGTACAGGGTGAAGTTGGGGGTTGGGGGAGAGCCCATCAGGCCCCCCCCCACTGCAGTCAGCTTTAGCGCTGTGACCCCCCGGGGGGTCTTACAAAAGGGTACATTGTTTTTGAACAGTCCCGTTGCTGTTTTATCATAGCATTAAAACCGTTCAAGGGAAAGGGGTTTGGGGTTTTGGGACACACGCAAAAACCCGTGTGCCCCTTTGATGGGCATTTCCTTGGGGAGTGGGCCCCGCGTTTTTAAAACTTATAAAAATGACGTTGAGGAGGTTGTACAATGCCAAAGAATAGCGGCTTTGAGGGCCCCGCACGGGATTTTAAAATAGCGGGGGGCAGGTCCCCCGGCCCCCGTCCAATCATAATATCAGACCCTTGGAAAAATCGGGCGAGGGGGTTGTTTAAATTTCTCTGGGCGCCAGATATTTAGGATTCAAGTGCTTTTGGCTTTTTAGATGCAATTTAAACAATTTAGGTGCCCCCGGTTTGGGGGAGCTCGGGTTTGATGTTGGATAAATTTGTGAGTGAAAAAATTTTTTCTATAAAAAGCCCGAAAAAAAATTTGGCACAAAGACGGGAGTTTTTCCTCATCGGGGGCAAACTTTTTCGTTTTTCCCTGATTGTTTTTTTAAATTGCTTCGAAAAACCATTAAATTTTTGGGCTCTTGATCAGTGTTGTTAGGGAAATCTAACCTGACAGTTTGGGGGGGTGTGCCCCCACTGTAATTTTTTCACAAACCTTTTTCGAAAGCCTCTTCTTTTTTTCCCAGCCTGTTTATTTTAAAAAATGTTTCAAATCTGCCTTCCCCATCATCTACGTCAACCCATCAGCTATACTCTTTCTGAAGGAGTTTTTCCCAAAGGCGATGGGCCCCAAAAGGTTTCCGGTGAAAAGAAGGGGCAAGGAAAGGGTATTCACCTGCAAAACACAGGGGAATGTTGGGGGTAAATGGCCCCCGCGGGGGCCCCAGTGCGATTTTCAAAGGGCATTCAACCGGGGGGCCCCAGTCGTCTCGAGAGTTTCCAATATTGCACAAAACCCTTAAAATTTCTCCAAAACCGCAGCACTTAACCCCAGAAATTTTTCACCGTGTTTGGAAGCAAAAATTTTCACTCTGTGGGACAAATAAAACAGCACAAACTTAAAATGTTTATAGATGAACCTCTGGCTTGTTACAGTTTTAAAAAACCCTTCCCCAAAATTTTGATTTTGCCACCGAAGTGGCTAGTTTTTTTTTGTGCACCCCAATCCTTTCCCGTGGACGGGAGCGCCCAGAGCAAATTGGGTACACAAAAAGCCTAAAGGGAAATAGGGGCCCCAAAAAATTTTTAAAAGGGAAAACATTTGGATTTTTTAATTACATATCTATAGTTACTTATCTGTTCAAAACCCAAAAAAAGGAAAAATTTTCTTAGTAATTGGGATCTTATTTTCATTAATAAAAATATCTTTACATGTTTACAAAGGTTATTTTACAGTCTGTCTCTGTATTCCTCAAAAAGTGGAAAAATTAAGCACATTTGTGTTCAAGAGATGGGCCATATGCCTGATCACATAATTTACTTTTTTTTTGATCACATCTGTGTGTCCCCAAACTGCCCCGAAGTTTCTTGTAAAACCCAAACCCAAGTCGGCCATAAACATCAGTCATCTGTTCACATTGCAAATTGCTCCATAAAAAAATACTTATCTACGTTCCCTGTTATCAAAATGGGTTATAGACTACTCAGGCTTCCCAAAATGCTTTTCCCATAAAAAAACACTTCCCTTATTTACTTCTCTCCTTAAAATTTTTTCCAAGGGTTTGACACAGTTTTTCCAAAGTTTTTATTCTACGTTCCCTTTTGGATTTCTCTTCTTGGCTAACCCTAAACAACTTTTTTTAAAGAAGGGGGTAATCCAAGTGTGTTTGGGGTCCATAGCAATTGTTCCTTAATTCCTTTGTCCCTAATTTTTGAGTATCTTTACCGGGTTCCCCAATGAGCATGTTTTTTTGAGTCCCTTATAAAGAGCCAAGGCCCTTTAATGTTTACATAATTTTTTTTTTTTTTTCCAAATTTTTGCAAAACATACAGAGGTACAAAAAAAAAAATACAGATAAGAGCAGTATGCCAAAGCCACTTATACTATGCATAGCATTACGGGCTGGCTTAAAATTAACTTAAGACTAACTAAGCAATGATTATTATTATTATTATAATCAAGAAGAAGCGCTAAGCCACAAGGACTATACAGCGCTGCTACTAAGCAATGATGAAATCAGTGATAAAACATTAATGTAAACAGATAACTATAAAGCACAAGTGAGTATTACAAAGACAGGTCATATGGTTGCATTCAGTTAGGTAGTGATTCTGTTAGGTAGTGTATTTAAAAATAATAAAGTTAGATTGGGTTTTAGGTTTAACATTTATGTGATATAATTGTGAGAAACATTTAAGATATAAAATTTATAATGTTCAGTTATTCAGTATTTATTTGGTTTTGGGTGAGTAAGTAATCTTTGAGAAGAGACTTGAATTTATAAACAGGTTGTGTTTCTTTTATATTTACAGGTAATGAATTCCAGATTTTAGGGCCTTTTATGTGCATTGAGTTTTTGCATAGTGTGAGATGGACACGAGGAACATCAAAGAGTGATCTGTGCCTTGTGTTATGGTCATGTGTTCTGTTGAGGTTGGCAAGGAGATGTTTGAGGGGAGGGTTAATATCAGAGTTAAGTGTTCTATGTATGTAATAGGTGCAGTAATAAGTATGGATGTTTTGTATGGTGAGTAGGTTTAGTGTATTGATATTGGTGGAGTGTGTGCTGTAGTGAGAATTTGTTATCATTCTAACTGCAGCCTTTTGTTGGGTAATTAGTGGTCTGAGATGGTTAATTGTTTGTTGAGCCCCATGCACAAATTCCATAGGTGAGATAGGGGTAAATAAGAGAGTGATATAGGGCCAGGAGGGCTGACTGTGGAACATAGTACCGTATCTTCGATAGTATGCCTACAGTCTTGGAAATTTTCTTAGAAATTTGATGTATATGTGTATGAAATTTGAGTCTATTATCAAGGTGGATTCCTAAGAATTTTCCCTCTGTTAGTTTTGTGATAGGTGATCCATTTATCATTATGTTAAGAGGGGACATCTGTAGCTCTGTTACCAAACTGAATGAAGTAGGTTTTGTCAATGTTTAGTGTAAGTTTGTTAGTCCTCATCCAGGTAGATATTTTCTGTAATTCGGTATTTACAGTATTGGCTAGCGTGACTGGGCTCGGGTGAGAGAAGACGTATGTAGTGTCATCTGCAAATAGTGTGGGTTTGAGTAATTGCGAAGCATTTGGAAGGTCATTTATGTATAGGAGAAAGAGAAGAGGGCCAAGGACACTTCCCTGTGGGACACAGTAATGATGATAGAGTCAAGCTCAGTGTCATAGGTTAGCTTTAGCGCCATTAGGATTGCAAACAATTCAGTTTGCAGTGTAGACGCCCAGTTGTTAATTCTTATGCCGAACTCAACAAATTTATTATCGTTCTTAACTAGGGAGGTGGCAACAAGAGCAGATGCAGCCCTGCCAGAAGACTCCTGTTTAGATCCATCAGTGTATATAACTTGTGATAACTTATTACTACCAGCTAGGCGAAAAATTTCTTCTTGAGCAGTTGCTCTAACAAGAGATTTAAGGAAGGGATTACTAGCAATGAGCTTCTTGGGAGGGACTTGTAGGTATGTGATATTAAATGAACACATGGAGTTACCAGGTACTAGCCTTTCAAAACGGAAAACTAATTCCAGTGTTTCACTAGGTATGTCACAACTCACACACAAGAGTTCTAACAACACCGAAGGTACGGCTGGAACACTGTAGAACGTTCACAAAGGCATTCTGGGATTCAGAAGAGATGTAACTGCAGTGTAACTTGACCTTGGCAAGCTGGCTTGGAGTGCTGTTTAGCCTGGATCGGTTAAACTCGCCCTTGTCTCATATGTAGATAATGGCGACGAGCTAAGGGATACCGGTGAATAGGAAAGTCGAGGAAGGGACATTCACCTCACTGGACACACGCAGTATGGGTGTAAGTGGCATGCGAGTCTTATAGTGCCATTTTCAAGGTCACCCAGCAGGCCAGACATTCCTCACTCATTTTAAGCCTACGTAGGTACTGACGGTAGCACAATGTCCTAAGTCAGTGAAATCCACTCGTGCAAATAGTTACAACAAATCTGCAGCACTTAACACAACCACTAGGATATTTGCTTGTAGCAGGCAGGTAGGCACACAGGAGACTTATTCGTAAGGTGAGTGGAGTGCGGCACAGAGGACTGACACGGGCACTCAAGCATTTATGTGGTCTGGCAAAAACCGCCTCTAGACCATAAGTAAATAGAGGCGAATGGCTGAGTTCCAAATCGAGGAAGGAGGGGAAGGAGGCGAGGTGGAGTGAAGGTGTAGCCTCCTACAGCCACTTCAAATCAAGATGTTTGTGTTTCACTAGGTATATCACTAGTCACAGTTCACACATAAGAGTTCCAGAAGCAATTCAGCTGCGCTCCAACGATATTTGTTGCATGATGAGTTATCAGTCGGGTGAGATAAGCAGTTTTGATATAGAAGGCCTAGGACTTCACTCAACACACACGTCCTCTCCCCTCAACCACTCAGGCCTAACTGTTTGAATAGAACCAACCGAGTTTCCTCTGCCCCTGCACGGATGTGCAGGGGAAGAGGTCGACACAGAGCATCGGGGTTAGCGGGAGTGGTTTGAATGTAGTGAGGAGGCTGTGAAAACATGGGACCAGGAAATTGACATTCACGGCAGCCTAAGGATTAATATAGGCCTCACTTCATAATAGGAAGTGTCATAACTGTTCCTGATGAAGAGTGAGGGAATGTGATTTACAGGACCACCATAATAAAGTGGTAAAATTAGTGAATAATGGCAGGACCGGTGGAGACTGGTGCGTCGCCATGGAGTGTCCCGGGAAAAATACCCGTGATTTAATCATCACTCATCGGTCTCAGATCTTAATAGAGTAACCTCTAATGTGTATAATAATTATGAGACATGAAATCGTCTTGTGAATGGTAATGTAATCAGTGATAATAACACTAAGTTAAGAGAATGCGGGAAGTGAAATAAGTCGCCTTGCTCTGAGTGAACACGTTAGTCCTCGTGTTTCCCGTCCAGAGGATAGTGAAGTTTTTATGGAGGCACGACTTCTAAACCGGGATAAACCGATGGATACCTCGTCCTGCTGGAATAAGAACCGTGTCGGTGTAACAGGACATCGGAATGAGATGGTGAATGGAGGAAATAAGGAACATCAATCACCCACAGTTAAGTAACCCTTCTAGTTATAGCAGACTGATACTGGCCATTTAGGTATGCTGTAATTAGATAGGTTATGGGTGATCCAGCTACATCAAGTGACCACCAGAGAATATCTGGTAAGTGGTGGGATTATGTACAAATGTTTTTCTTTGATGGATTTATCAATGTGTAACCTACCTAAAGTGTGACAGTGTCAGCGTGCCTCGTTGTGCTCCGGGTTTTCTGGAGTTTTCACGGTCGCTCTTAAGTGCTAGAACTTTAATTTGTGTCATCAATCCTATACGATACATCCCTCTAGTGCCTGGAACCAATCTTGGGCGGAAAACATTATATACTGAGTCAAAAAAGGAGAATTAGTGTGCACTACCTAGCAGAGTTTACTGCCAGAGGGGAATCATAGGCCTGTGTCCCGTGGGAAAAAATAATAATAATTGAACTTTTCGTCTTAGAGAAAAGAAAGTCTCCCTGATAACATTGAGTATACATAGTGTATAATGTATACTACAGTGGCTCCCTAGTATATTCATGATAAAGGCTAAAGTGTCATTTGAAAACAGGTGAATTTGTAAATGAAGTGATAAGCCTATAGAGACAGTTGCCAGAAGTCGCCAGAAACTTACCACAGGTCAGCTGTTTTTAATAATCTTTCTGGCTTGCTAGTGTACTCGCATATAATCTAGTGATACCAGTGAATAGCAGAATACAGTGTTGTAGTAGCAACTAACCAGTATTATAATGGTACTTAGTGGAGTGGAGTGACTTTCATTAGTTTCTTTTTTCTTGAAATACCAGACATATACTGTGAATTTCATATAACCTGTAGTTACCAGCGGTCGCAATATACACAACGAGAAGCAATTATTACTACAGAAAAAGCGTCCTTCCTACAAAATTTGCACCAGTCAACTATAGTGATAATATAGCATTTATTGTGGTGGAGACGAAAAAAAAATAGAAAAGCTAGATACAGCGATTGATAAACAAGGGTGGAGGTCGACCGTTCGTCATTGTAGGAGTTGTGTACGAATGGTATATAATACCGACAAGATGAGAGTAAGACACATGTGCAACATCTGGGTATCTTTATTGTAGACGTTTCGCCATCCAGTGGCTTTATCAATACAAATTCTAGGACATAACTTGAAGACAGTAGAACTATGTACAGAAGATGAGGTAATCAGTCCCTCAACCTAGGAGTAGGTGCGAACAGCACATGTTGCACATGTGTCTTACTCTCACATTGTAGGAGTTACCAGCAGTCACCGGCTCTTCAACACGCAAGTTATACTTTTGTATCAATCAAATCAAAGATTACAAGGGTAGATAATTTCCAGTAGATCCTTCATGTGTTAGCTCAAATCACCGACCAGTATGGTTTAAATAAGTGACCCACTGATCAGATCAGATCGACTGGTCCGAACCCTTGACTGGTCCGAGCCCTGGACTGGTCCGAACCCTTGACTGGTACGAACCCTTGACTAGTTTCAAACGGTTTCGTTGGACAATAAAGCAGACTGTAAACGGATGGGGTTGTAGGCGCCCTTATAAACACAAACATTAAATATATACCAGGAACGTGCACGGTAAGCTGTCCAATATACAAAAACAGTTAGAAACAGAAATACAAATAGCTAGAGCTTCATTTAAGGAGGTTATTAATAGAATATTCAAGAGGTTGCTAGTAGAATTGCAGTAAATCAACCATTCAAATCATTATGAAGCTGTGTGTAGTCTGTGGTCAGTCAAACAAACGTGCTTCCACATGCATAAATTGTCATTTTTGTGGAAATTGGTGTCACGCACCTTGTGCAGATATCCAAGAACTAGCTACAAGCAGTATTAAAACAGGGAAGTGTTTTTGGGTATGCCCAAATGAGATAAATCTGTGGACTAAAATCACAAGGGTATTAAAAGAGGTCAACATCAAAGCTGCTTTCATAGAAAACCTGGAAGCTTTCTACAACAGATGGGAACATAAAAAGTCTGGGCTGAATGGTACTGCCCTTGATACTGGCCATGTAGTCAGAAACTGTAAGGCTGGAGATGATGTCCTGGTAGTCAGTAAATGTGGGGCTGATAGTGCTGTCCTGGGAGACAGTAATGGTGAAGCTGGAGGTGCTGTCCTGGGAGACAGTAATGGTGAAGCTGGAGGTGCTGTCCTGGGAGACAGTAATGGTGAAGCTGGAGATGCTGTCCTGGGAGACAGTAATGGTGAAGCTGGAGATTTTGTCCAGGTAGTCGGGAATTATACGCAGGAAGGAATACATATAAATGACCTCATAGGGGACAGGAGCCATAGTAGGGAAACAAGTGTAGTCAAGATAAGATAAAAACCAATATTGTAAACTAGAAATACCGCAGGAAATAGCAAACAAGAGGACTCCACTAGCAATAGTGAGGATATATTACCAAAAACAACTGGTGGGAGCTCCATTGTTGGTGCTAGGGAGGATAGAATTAAGTCAGGGAAACATGCACCAACAGGGAATAAAGTCACAGAAACCCAAGGCAAACGGAAACCAAGCCTGTGCACATACTATGCACTCGGTATCTGCTGGCATGGGAAATCTGGAAAAACAGATGGGACTTGCAACTATGACCACCCTAGAAAATGCCATGCCCATAAGACAACAGGAAAATGCAAACTCCCTTCCTGTAAGCTTTTTCACCCTGAACTGTGTACCTCTTCAGTACAGGAAAGACTGTGCTATAACTTAAATTGCCAGGCATACCATCTAAAGGGACAAAAAGATACAAAAACATCCAGGCCATGGGAAAACCTGGGTAGCCACAGCCACTCAGAGGGAGAGGTTTTTAGTGCAGGAGGAAGAAAAAAAACTGGCAGGAATGGCAGAAATCGTACACCAAATCCAGTCATTCCTGGAGTGGAACCACAGTCGATGGCCTCCACTCAAACCAACAGATACAGATACTAATGCCGGAAAAAAAATCCCCCCCCAGTACCAACAATACCACCAGTCCGATAACATTCTTCTTGGCAAATATACAGGGTCTAAAGCCAGCAACAAAACAACAAAATACTTTCATCCGTGGACTGCTTGCAGAGGCAAAGGCAATGTTCACGGCTTTCACTGAGACCCACATAAAGGATCACTTGGACAACGAAATGTGGATCCCAGGTTACAACCTATACAGATGTGACAGAGTGAACAGGCAAAAGGGGGGGGGGTTTGGCCTGTACATTGCAGAGTCACTTGTTTGCACAGAACTGCTAAATGCCTCAAATGATGTAGTGGAAGTTTTAGCAGTAAAGGTCGAGAACCAAAACCTAGTCATTGTGGTAGTCTACAAGCCTCCGGATGCAACATCCAGCATTCCAGGAACAGCTGTTAAAAATTGACCCTGTCAGGAAAATCTTCCAGCTCCTGCACCCAACATCTTGCTCCTGGGGGATTTCAACTTAAGGCACCTAAAATGGAGGAATATAGCAAATAATATTGTTGCAGTAATAACACCAGGAGGCAGCTCTGATGAAAACTCACACTCACGCGAGTTTTTTAAATCTCTGCACAAAATTCAATTTAAACCAGCAAATAATAGAGCCTACTAGACTGGAGAATACACTAACCTCATCTTCACTAACAATGATGATCTGATAAGAAATGTCACCATATCAAAAACAATATACTCAGATCACAACATAATTGAGGTTCAGTCATGTATGCGCGGAGCCCCAGACCGACATAATGAGATTAGTCACGAGGGAGCATTCACCAAATTCAACTTCAATAACAAAAAGCATAAAGTGGGACCAAGTAAACCAAGTCCTAACCGATATAAGCTGGGAAGATATACTAAGCAACACAGACCCCAACTTATGCCTAGAACAGATTAACTCGGTGGCACTCGATGTATGCACAAGGCTTATTCCTCTAAGAAAAAGGAGGAGTAGATGTAAAATAGAAAGAGACAGGCGCTCCCTTTACAGGCGACGGAAAAGAATAACAGAGCGGCTAAAAGAGGTCAATATATCTGCAATGCGTAGGGAGACACTGGTCAGAGAAATAGCAAGCATCGAACTTAAGCTAAAAGAATCCTTTAGGAGTCAGGAATCGCGGGAAGAACTAAAAGCCATAAATGAAATCGAAAGAAACCCAAAGTATTTCTTCTCCTATGCCAAATCAAAATCGAGAACAACGTCCAGTATTGGGCCCCTACTTACACAAGATGGGTCCTACACAGATGACAGCAAGGAAATGAGTGAGCTACTCAAGTCCCAATATGACTCAGTTTTTAGCAAGCCGCTAACCAGACTGAGAGTCGAAGATCAAAATGAATTTTTTATGAGAGAGCCACAAAATTTGATTAACACAAGCCTATCCGATGTTATCCTGACGCCAAATGACTTCGAACAGGCGATAAATGACATGCCCATGCACTCTGCCCCAGGGCCAGATTCATGGAACTCTGTGTTCATCAAGAACTGCAAGAAGCCCCTATCACGAGCCTTTTCCATCCTATGGAGAGGGAGCATGGACACGGGGGTCGTCCCACAGTTATTAAAAACAACAGACATAGCCCCACTCCACGAAGGGGGCAGTAAAGCAACAGCAAAGAACTACAGACCAATAGCACTAACATCCCATATCATAAAAATCTTTGAAAGGGTTCTAAGAAGCAAGATCACCACCCATCTAGAAACCCATCAGTTACACAACCCAGGGCAACATGGGTTTAGAACAGGTCGCTCCTGTCTGTCTCAACTATTGGATCACTACGACAAGGTCCTAAATGCACTAGAAGACAAAAAGAATGCAGATGTAATATATACAGACTTTGCAAAAGCCTTCGACAAGTGTGACCATGGCGTAATAGCGCACAAAATGCGTGCTAAAGGAATCGGTTCCTGACCAGCCGGGCTGTGGCTCGTACGTTGGTTTGCGTGCAGCCAGCAGCAACCGCTCTGATTTATCAGGCTCTGATCCACCAGGAGGCCTGGTCACAGACCGGGCCGGGGGGGCGTTGACCCCCGGAACTCTCTCCAGGTAAACTCCAGGTACCCCCCCCTTTCATTCAGTTAAACTAATATAATCTATACAGTCCACAATTTATACTGGTCTCGGATAGATATGGATAAGATTGTGAGGGTCAAAGGGCCACCTGCAGTGACCAGAGGTGGTTAAGTTTTCTCACATGTCTACACAGGGTGACTACGGTGAACAGTATAGTTATTGTCTCCCAATGAGATCACTTTTATGCATGTAATGTTGAGGTACGTACAGGTAGCACCCCTATAAAATTTTCTGTATCTGCCCGCTGGTCCTTCCTGATCCGGATGCAATCAATGAAAAAATTAATTGAATTAATTACTTAATAATTAAGTGACTAATTGAAGGAAGTGGGTTTAGAGTACACAAATTTAATCGATCGTGTGGTGGATGATAATTAGCCAAATTAATTGCTAGCACATATGTGGCTAGGATTTATAAAAGAGTAAAGTGCAAAAATTACTCTTATAAGGCGCCTACTTAAGTTGTATAATCAGTGATTAATAATTTTCTAACCATGACTGGATCTGATGGAGTTAAGGTGGCTGACAAGTCCGTGGATTTTAGCGTAATGAAAGCATCATTACAGGCTATTAAAGGCCATGTGATGAAGGCATACAAATGCTTGGATTTAATGAATCAAAGAACCGTGAACCCTAATGAATTAAAATTATATTTAGATGCTTTAGAGAGTAGATTTGATTGGTACAAATTGTGGTTTAAAGACTGTGAAAGAGATCTGCTGGAGAATTGTGCAGATGGAATGGAAGTGAATGTTTTAATTAATCAACATTACGAATTGGAAGAAAAACTGTCTTGTAAAAGTAAGGCTTTGAATAAATTAAAGGGTGTAAGCCAGGCAGTTGATCAACCTATTAATGCAAAGGGTGTGTTTGCCAAAACCTCCAGAGCATGGTCTGGAGGAAATCAGACTAGGTCGGCAAGAATTAATTGTTCAATTGCAGACCAGTCAGCCAAGAAGTTCTAAGGATATAACAATGACTCTGAAGTATTACCTGGAGTTTACCTGGAGAGAGTTCCGGGGGTCAACGCCCCCGCGGCCCGGTCTGTGACCAGGCCTCCTGGTGGATCAGAGCCTGATCAACCAGGCTGTTGCTGCTGGCTGCACGCAAACCAACGTACGAGCCACAGCCCGGCTGGTCAGGAACCGATTTTAGGTGCTTGTCCAGTGCCAGCTTGAAGACTGCCAGGGGTCTGTTGGTAATCCCCCTTATGTATGCTGGGAGGCAGTTGAACAGTCTCGGGCCCCTGACACTTATTGTATGGTCTCTTAACGTGCTAGTGACACCCCTGCTTTTCATTGGGGGGATGTTGCATCGTCTGCCAAGTCTTTTGCTTTCGTAGTGAGTGATTTTCGTGTGCAAGTTCGGTACTAGTCCCTCTAGGATTTTCCAGGTGTATATAATCATGTATCTCTCCCGCCTGCATTCCAGGGAATACAAGGGTGGATCGACTGCATTTTTTTGGACTGCTAGAAGGCCTTCGACACAGTTCCTCACAAGAGGTTACTGCAAAAGCTAGAGGATCAGGCACACATAACAGGAAAGGCACTGCATTGGATCAGAGAATACCTGACTGGGAGGCAACAATGAGTCATGGTACGTGACGAGGTGTCAGAGTGGGCGCCTGTGACAAGCGGGGTTCCACAGGGGTCAGTCCTAGGACCTGTGCTGCTCTTGGTATATGTGAATTACATAACGGAAAGGATAGACTCAGAAGTGTCCTTGTTTGCATACGATGTGAAGTTAATGAGAAGAATAAAATCGGATGAGGATCAGGCAGGACTACAAAGAGACCTGGACAGGCTACAAGCCTGGTCCAGCAACTGGCTCCTTGAATTTAACCCCGCCAAATGCAATGTCATGAAGATTGGGGAGGGGCAAAGAAGACCGCAGACACAATATAGTTTAGATGGCCAATGTCTGCAAACCTCACTCAAGGAAAAAGATCTGGGGGTGAGTATAACACCGAGCATATCTACTGAGGTACACATCAATCAGATAACTGCTGCAGCATACGGGCGCCTGGCAAACCTACAGATAGCGTTCCGATACCTCAGTTAGGATTCGTTCAAGACTCTGTATACCATTTACGTCAGGCCCATACTGGAGTATGCAGCACCAGTTTGGAATCCACACCTAGTCAAGCACGTCAAGAAATTAGAGAAAGTGCAAAGGTTTGCAACAAGACTAGCCCCAGAGCTACGGGGATTGTCCTACGAAGAAAGGTTGAGGAAAATCGGCCTGACGACACTGGAGGCCAGAAGGGTCAGGGGAGACATGATAACAACATATAAAATACTGCGCAGAATAGACGAGGTGGACAAAGACGGGATGTTCCAGAGATGGGACACGGACACAAGAGGTCACGATTGGAAGTTGAAGACTCAGATTAATCAAAGGTATGATAGGAAGTATTTCTTCAGTCATAGAGTAGTCAAGCCGTGGAATAGCCTAGAAAGTGAAGTAGTGGAGGCGGGAACCATACATAGTTTTAAGGCGAGATATGATAAAGCTCATGGAGTAGGGAGAGAGAGGACCTAGTAGCAATTATACACCTGGAAAATCCTAGAGGGACTAGTACCGAACTTGCACACGAAAATCACTCACTACGAAAGCAAAAGACTTGGCAGACGATGCACCATCCCCCCAATGAAAAGCAGGGGTGTCACTAGCACGTTAAGAGACCATACAATAAGTGTCAGGGGCCCGAGACTGTTCAACTGCCTCCCAGCATACATAAGGGGGATTACCAACAGACCCCTGGCAGTCTTCAAGCTGGCACTGGACAAGCACCTAAAGTCAGTTCCTGATCAGCCGGGCTATGGCTCGTACGTTGGTTTGCGTGCAGCCAGCAGCAACAGCCTGGATGATCAGGCTCTGATCCACCAGGAGGACTGGTCACAGACCGGGCCGCGGGGGCGTTGACCCCCGGAACTCTCTCCAGGTAAACTCCAGGTAATCAGTGAAGAGGCGGGGCCAGGAGCTATGAATCGACCCCTGCAACCTGACACGAACATGAAAGAACTTGACAGATTTATCAGATGTCTAGACAATCATAATGTAAAGGATTGTCATACCAAATTGAACAGTTGCTATCAATGCAACAAGGGAAGGCACCATACAGTTATGTGCAGGGTTGTATGTAATTCTTATAATAATGGTGACAATAATGATAATGTTAATAACCCTGACACTACAGTGACTGATGTAAAGGTTGCAGCTAATGGCAGTAATGATGGCCTAGCTTAGGTAGCCTTGCCGGTGTTGGATGTAATAATTCAGGATAAAGGGCATAAATCCAAAACTATGCAGCATCACTCTCCTCAACACTGGTACGGGCCATGTAATACATGGCAGACTACCGCCTAGTAATAATGCCTAGAGGAAGTAGTAAATACAGTCACGGTGTCTTACTCATAAAGGTCAACCCAGTACAAGTATTCTTCTATCGAGGATGATGTTGAACCAGTCTAAACTGAGAAAAACCAAGAATATTGTCCTAACTAAACCTAATGAAACACCACTACATCCCACTGACACAGCTAACAAGATAAACAACTTCTTCTCAAACATAGGATCTAATCTCGCCAGTAAAATCCCACATACCAATGCCCATGCTGGGGACTACCTAGATGGAAATTTCCCTAATTCCTTCTATCTTGCACCAACTGAGCCCACGGAAGTCATTGAGATCATAAAGTCACTTAAAAATAACTCGGGGAATCTTTCTCATGTCCCTCCATTACTGTACAAGCGAGCGGCCCATGTCCTTTCGCATGCTATTTCATTACTTTTTAACAAGTCAATAGAGACTAGCACCTTCCCGAAACTACTCAAGATGGCAAGGGTTACACCAATACATAAAGGTGGTAACCCTACAGACTTAAACAACTATAGGCCAATATCTAACTTACCATTGCTATCCGAAATCTTTGAGAAACTCGTGCACTGGAGACTGTATTTATTTATAACAGCTCAAAACATACTCAACCCCTGCCAGTTTGGATAAAGGAAAAAATAAAAGCACTAATGATGAAATTTCATAAAAATCTAAAATTTTGTTTTAAAAACCCCAGCTTTGGGAAAATAAAGGAAAAATCCACTGAATTTTTTTCCCTAAAAAAGTTTTTGACACAGAAAAACCACGACATCCTACTCCACAAACTTGATCACAAACGGTATAAGGGGCCCAAATGCTTTTTGCTTTTTTCAAATCTTACATTACTAATAGGTATCAGTACTTCACCTTTAAAGACACAGCATCAGAAACCGGGCCCCACCGATCCTGGAGTTCCACAGGGAAGTGCCCTTTGGGTTTCCCCTGCTCTTCCTCATATACATCAATGCCCTTTCCCAAAAACGAACCCCCAACCCGGGCAACCCATACTTTGGTTTTGATGACACACTTTTTGTAAATCTCTAAACCCCAAAATTTTTTGCCACCCTAAAACACCATTGTAAAATGAGGGCTGTTAAAATACCCATTTGGGAAATGACAGCCAAAAAAACTTACGTTTAACCCCGACAAAAAACTTTTTTTTAAAAAATTTTTGTTTGGTACCGAGCAGGAGTGCACAAATTACATTAAATTGACAACACCCCAAAATTACCAAAAATTTAAGGGGGGAAAAAATTCTAGGCTTATACCTTGAAAACCCAACCCTTTTTTTTCCCGCACACATATCCACATATAGCCAAAAAAGTTATCCCAAAAGGGTTGGGATCCCTCCAAATACGATACTAGGGTTGCCGCAAAATCCCTTCTCACACTATCCCACTAAACCTTCATTTTTTCCATACCCACCTATGCTTTTTGTGCTTGGGGATAAAACTGCAGCAACACACCTAAACCCAAATAAAACCCAACAAAAAGCTGCAGTAAAAATTAATCACTAAATTCCCCATCCCTGGCAACCCCCCCCCCCCACTTTTCGGGGGGGGGACTTAAACTTACTCCCCCGGTTCGGGAACATCCCATTTACAAACTGGGGAAATCTATATTTTACGGGGCCTTAAACTCTAAATAAACCTTGACCAAAAAACCCTTTCTTAAATAGTTGTGACAAAAACCCACAGGCAAAACCCAAAAGACACAAACATCTCTACGACATTCCCCGTGTCTGCCCAAAAACCTCTAAAAAAATTCAATGTATGCCCAAAAGGCCCAAAAATCGGGAAAATACCCTACCTGAGAACTCTAAAACGGGGGGCAGACCCATTCTTTCCCTTCAAAACCCCTTTAAAAAAACAACCAAAATCTCCCTGATACACCCTTTTCAACTAACAAACACAATACCACCTGGGGGTTTTAACATTTACAGTCACTCACTCTTTGACCATAACAAAAAATATTAATCTCAGTTTTAAAAATAAGGGAATCCGAAAATACTCCAAAAACGAAACATTACTGGGGCTAAAACAAAAGCTTTTTCACAGGCTAAACTTTCAAACT
This sequence comes from Cherax quadricarinatus, assembly GCF_026875155.1. Classification (NCBI taxonomy): domain Eukaryota; kingdom Metazoa; phylum Arthropoda; class Malacostraca; order Decapoda; family Parastacidae; genus Cherax; species Cherax quadricarinatus. The sequence goes on along the minus strand of NC_069458.1, from coordinate 1,755,660 downwards.
AGTATTTAGTCCTTACCCTAATACCAACTTACCTCAAAATTTTGAAAATATTTTAAAATTAAGAAAAAAACTAATTTAATGCCCGAAATGCCTACCATGCAAAGGGGCTTTTCTGGGTGGTACACTGAAAACACATTTTTACTACAAAAAAACCCAAACAATAAAAAAATTTTGGGTAAACTCAGCATTGTAACCTTAAAAGGGGAATAAATTTTGGGGAATTTAAAATTAAATTTAGAATTGAATTGAATAATTTTTTGGAAGCGGGACAGCATGGGGATTAATATAAATGAGGAAATTTTCCAGACCCTTTCCTTTACCCCAGGAACATACCTTAAGGATTTTAAAATTTGACTAAAGGACAAATACTGGGTGCGATTTTTCCGGGGAAGCTAAACCGCCCAAAATTTAAATTTTACAAATTTATGGATGGGGTAGGACAGTTAATGGCCCGCTCTGTGAACTGAGCAAGACCCCCAGAATTTTGACTGTTTTAAAATGATAAATTTAAAAAACATTTTAAAATAATAAATTTTTTTTACTTCAGGCGCGAAAATGCACGCCAAAGTCACGGTGATCCATTGGGGCTAAGAAAATTGGGGTAAATAATTTTAAGTGGAAAATTTTTCCGGGGGGTTTTAAAGGGGTCACTGAAGGGGGAACTAATAAGGAAAAGGGTAAAGGGGGGTTTAATGAAATAATGAAAAGGTCCCAATGATGCCCTTTAGGGAGGGGGAACGGGAATTAGGGGCTTTTTTAGGGATAAATAAAAGGGGGGTGGGGGCCCGGGGGGGATTTGAAGGTCCAAAAATGGGGGGTAAAGGGGGCTGGGGGCCCGGGACTTGGATACAGAATACTTGTTTAAATTCTCTATAAAGATTACAATTTTTGAATTTTACAAAATTTTGGGGTTGTTGTGGGGGTTTTTTCAATGTATTAAAAAATGATTACACATGTCCCAATAGAACCCCTACAGGCTAGGCAATTTCGGGCAGACTTATTTTAAATTTTTTATTTTAAAATATTTAAAATTTGAGGTTTAAATTGGTATTATGGCTAAGTGACTAAATACTTTGTTTGTGAGCTTACATTTTAATGTTTTTGTTTTGGGGGACAGTAAAATAGGGTTTTAGTATTGGAGTATCATAAGGGGTTTTTTATTTTTTAAAATTGGGGATTAATATTTGGGTTTTTGGTCAAATTGGGGGAGGGGTGTAATGTAAAACCCCCAGGTGTATTCGTGTAGTTAGTTATGGGGGTTTTTCAGGGGGATAAATGTTTTTTAATGGTAGTTTTGGGAGTGATAATGTGTCTGCAGTTCAAAATTTTTCAGGGGAGGGGGTTCCAGATTTTTTTGGGGATTTGAAATAAAAATTTAATTTTTGTAAAAGGGTTTTGTCGGACATGGGGAATGTCCCCCAAAAGATTTTGTGTCTGGTGTTTTTTCCTGTGGGTTTTTTGCACAACTATCAAAAAAAGCGTTTTAGGTTTAAAGTTGATATTGGGAGTTTAAAGTCCGTAGAGTAGATTGCCAGTAAATATGTTTTGGAAGACTGAACAGGGAGAAATTTTTTGATGTATGAAAGTGGGGGGGGTGTGTTGCCAGGGGGGGGATTTTAAATGATTATTTTTACTGCAAACTTTTTGTTTTGGGTTTTTATTGGGGTTTAGGTTTTGTTTTCTGCATTTGATTTTCCCCAAACACAAATAGCAAGGGAGGTAATTTACAAATAAGGGGAGTGGTATAGTGTGAAAGGGCATTTTTCAGCACATAGTATCGTATCCTTTGGGGAGGATCCCAACCCGTTTTTTGGGTACTTTTTTTTATTATGTGTTGGGTATGGGTGCTGAAATTCCCGGTTTTGTTCAAGGTATAGGGCCCAAATTTTTCCCTAAATTTTGTCCCGGTAATTAGAGTGTTTCGATCTTAATGTTAAATTTTTGCATTTTTCCCCGCCTTTTGCTACCAAAAAAAAATATAGTAGGTTTTTTTTTCAGTGGGTTTAAACCCTAATTTTTATTGGGGCCCTCCAATTTGATATTTTTTATCAGCTCCTCGTTAACAATGGTGTTGAGGGTGGCAAGATTAAAAGGGGGAGAGATACATAATTTGTGTTTGTTTAGCAAAGAGAATGGGGGTTTTAGGTGTTTTTTTTTTTAACCCTTTTTGGGAAAATAATTTATGTATAGAGGAAAAAGCAAAGGGGGCCAAGGACACTTTTCCCCGTGGAACTCCGTATCAAGGCCGTGGGTTTTTGATGCGTGTCTTTAATGGTAACATACTGATACCTATTAGTAAGGTAAAGATTTAAAAAAGCAAGCCAAAGGCCTCATTTTACCGTAATGGTCAAGTTTGTGGAGTAGGATGTCGTGGTCTACTGTGTCAAAAGCTTTTCTTAGGTCAATAAAAATTCCTAGTGGATATTCCTTTTTTCCAATGCTGTGTAAAGCAGATCTAGCATTTTTATGATTGCATCATTAAATTACCTGGAGACCTGGAGAGAGTTCCGGGGGTCAACGCCCCCGCGGCCCGGTCTGTGACCAGGCCTCCTGGTGGATCAGAGCCTCATCAACCAGGCTGTTGCTGCTGGCTGCACGCAAACCAACGTACGAGCCACAGCCCGGCTGATCAGGAACTGACTTTAGGTGCTTGTCCAGTGACAGCTTGAAGACTGCCAGGGGTCTGTTGGTAATCCCCCTTATGTGTGCTGGGAGACAGTTGAACAGTCTCGGGCCCCTGACACTTTTTGTATAGTCTCTTAACGTGCTAGTGACACCCCTGCTTTTCTTTGGGGGGATGGTGCATCGTCTGCCAAGTCTTTTGCTTTCGTAGTGAGTGATTTTCGTGTGCAAGTTCGGTACTAGTCCCTCTAGGATTTTCCAGGTGTATATAATCATGTATCTCTCCCTCCTGCGTTCCAGGAAATACAGGTTTAGGAACCTCAAGCGCTCCCAGTAATTGAGTTGTTTTATCTCCGTTATGCGCGCCGTGAAGGTTCTCTGTACATTTTCTAGGTCAGCAATTTCACCTGCCTTGAAAGGTGCTGTTAGTGTGCAGCAATATTCCAGCCTAGATAGAACAAGTGACCTGAAGAGTGTCATCATGGGCTTGGCCTCCCTAGTTTTGAAGGTTCTCATTATCCATCCTGTCATTTTTCTAGCAGATGCGATTGATACAATGTTATGGTCCTTGAAGGTGAGATCCTCCGACATGATCACTCCCAGGTCTTTGACGTTGGTGTTTCGCTCTATTTTGTGGCCAGAATTTGTTTTGTACTCTGATGAAGATTTAATTTCCTCATGTTTACCATATCTGAGTAAATTGAAATTTCTCATCGTTGAACTTCATATTGTTTTCTGCAGCCCACTGAAAGATTTGGTTGATGTCCGCCTGGAGCCTTGCAGTGTCTGCAATGGAAGACACTGTCATGCAGATTCGGGTGTCATCTGCACAGGAAGACACGGTGCTGTGGCTGACATCCTTGTCTCTGTCGGATATGAGGATGAGGAACAAGATGGGAGCGAGTACTGTGCCTTGTGGAACAGAGCTTTTCACCATAGCTGCCTCGGACTTTACTCTGTTGACGACTACTCTCTGTGTTCTGTTAGTGAGGAAATTATAGATCCATCAACCGACTTTTCCTGTTATTCCTTTAGCACGCATTTTGTGCGCTATTACGCCATGGTCACACTTGTTGAAGGCTTTTGCAAAGTCTGTATATATTACATCTGCATTCGTTTTGTCTTCTAGTGCATTTAGGACCTTGTCGTAGTGATCCAATAGTTGAGACAGACAGGAGCGACCTGTTCTAAACCCATGTTGCCCTGGGTTGTGTAACTGGTGGGTTTCTAGATGGGTGGTGATCTTGCTTCTTAGGACCCTTTCAAAGATTTTTATGATATGGGATGTTAGTGCTATTGGTCTGTAGTTCTTTGCTGTTGCTTTACTGCCCCCTTTGTGGAGTGGGGCTATGTCTGTTGCTTTTAGTAACTGTGGGACGACCCCCGTGTCCATGCTCCCTCTCCATAGGATGGAAAAGGCTCGTGATAGGGGCTTCTTGCAGTTCTTGATGAACACAGAGTGCTTTTATTTTTCCTAAATCCAAATTGGCAGGGGTTGAGTATGTTTTGTGCTGTTATAAATGAATATAGTCTCCTGTGCACGAGTTTCTCAAAGATTTTGGATAGCAATGGTAAGTTTGATATTGGCCTATAGTTGTTTAAGTCTGTAGGGTCACCACCTTTATGTATTGGTGTAACCCTTGCCATCTTGAGTAGTTTCGGGAAGGCGCTAGTTTCTAGTGACTTGTTAAAAAGTAATGAAATAGCCGCTCACTTGTACAGTAATGGTGGAACATTAGACAGATTCCCTGAGTTGCTTTTAAGTGACTTTATAATCTCGGTGACTTCCGAGGGCTCAGTTGGTGCAAGATAGAAGGAATTTGGGAAATTCCCATCTAGGTAGTCCCCTGCATAGGCATTAGTATGTGGGATTTTATTGGCGAGATTAGATCCTATGGTTGAGAAGAAGTCGTTTATCTTGTTAGCTGTGTCAGTGGGATGTAGTGGTGTTTCATTAGGTTTAGTTAGGACAATATTCTTGTTTTTTTTCAGTTTGTGGGTCCCTAGAATCTGAGAGAGTGTTTTCCAGGTCTTTTTTATATAAGAACATAAGAACATAAGAAAGGAGGAACACTGCAGGAGGCCTGCTGGCCCATACTAGGCAGGTCCTTTACAATTCATCTCACTAACAAAACATTTGCGCAACCCAATTTTCAATGCCACCCAAGAAATAAGCTCTGATGTGAAAATCCCACTCAAATCCAACCCCTCCCACTCATGTGGGAGGGGTTGGATTTGAAACTACCCAAAGTCCCAGCCTCAATAACCCAACTAGGTAGACTGTTCCACTCATCAACTACCCTATTTCCAAACCAATACTTTCCTATGTCCTTTCTAAATCTAAACTTATCTAATTTAAATCCTTTACTGCGGGTTCTCTCTTGGAGAGACATCCTCAAGACCTTATTAATATCCCCTTTATTAATACCTATCTTCCACTTATACACTTCGATCAGGTCTCCCCTCATTCTTCGTCTAAAAAGTGAATGTAACTTAAGAGTCTTCAATTTTTCTTCATAAGGAAGATTTCTAATGCTATGTATTAATTTAGTCATCTTACACTGAATGTTTTCTAACGAATTTATGTCCATTTTGTAATACGGAGACCAGAACTGAGCTGAATAATCTAGGTGAGGCCTTACTAATGATGTATAAAGCTGCAGTATGACCTCTGGACTTCTGTTGCTTACACTTCTTACTATACATCCCAGTAATCTATTTGCCTTATTACGTACGCTTAGGCATTGCTGTCTTGGTTTAAGGTTGCTGCTCACCATAACCCCCAAGTCCTTTTCGCAATCTGTATGGCTAAGTTCTACATCATTTAACTTATATGTACTAGGGTTATGGGCACTCCCAAGCTTCAGAACCTTGCATTTATCTACATTGAACTGCATCTGCCACTTTTCTGACCAAGAATAGAGTTTGTTTAAATCCTCCTGAAGTTCCATAACATCTACGTTTGAATCAATTATCCTACCTATCTTTGTGTCATCGGCGAATTTGCTCATATCACTAGTAATTCCCTCATCAAGATCATTGATATATATTATAAACAACAACGGGCCCAAGACTGATCCCTGTGGAACGCCACTTGTTACAGATCCCCACTCGGATTTAACCCCATTTATGGACACTCTCTGCTTCCTGTCAGTGAGCCATGACTCGATCCACGAGAGCACTTTTCCCCCAATGCCATGAGCTGCCACTTTCTTTAACAGTCTAGTGTCTGTGAATCTACTGGAGTAGTATAGTTGTTTGGCTTTCTTTATTACTTTGGTGAGAGCTGATGAATAGTGTTTAAGAATATCTTTGTGTATTAAGCCCTGTCTATATTGCTTTTCATATTGGTGTTTTTTGTCAATGGATTTTAGAATGGTGCTGGTTAGCCATGGGCAACCAAGCCGTTTGTTTGTGATCTGTTTCGTTTTTATAGGACAATGTTTGTTGTATAGTCTAAGTAATTTGTTAAGAAAAATGTCTGTCCAGTCATCAATACCATTGGCCTTGGAGAATTCTGTAGGCCAGTCAACAATCTCTAGGTCAGTTGTGAACTTCCTTATTGAGGCCTCGTCATGGAGTCTAAATGAGACTTTGTTGTATTCAAGTGGTGGTTTATTAATGTTTGTCAGGAGGAAGGTAGGGTAGTGGTCTGTAGTGCTATCTGTGATTATCCCTGATTTAAGGGGGGCTAGTATATTGGTCCATATGTGGTCTATTATGGTTGCACTTGTCTCAGTGACCCTGGTTGGTTTAGTTATTGCTGGTATGAGAAGTGTGTTGTTCATATTGTTAATGAAATCAGTTACAGGCTGATCATCTAGTAAGCCAAGGTTGATGTTGAAGTCTCCAGCTAAGAGAAGGTGGTGCTTATTCATTTGTCTGTTTGTTATTAGTGACTTTAATTTCTCACTGAAATTTGGGATGTTTGTGTGAGGTATCCGGTAAACGGCACCGATTGTTATAGGTGTCTTAAGGTTTTTTTACAGTAAAATTAGCAAAAATGTATTCCCCATATTCATCACTAAAGCAAGTGGTGCTAATACAAGATAATTGGTTAGAGTAATAGATTGCAATACCACCCCCACCTTGGTTTGGTCTGCAGTTTTGAATTGCTGTGTATCCTGGTAGAGGGTAGATATCTATTGTGTCCTGCTTAAGCCAGGTCTCAGTAAGAATAATGCAGGAGAAGGGTGTCTTTAGTGATTCAAGGAGTGCCAGGAGGTCATCATAGTGTTTGCTTAAGGATCTGATGTTGTAGTTAAGTACTGATACTAAGCATTGCTTAGGATAGTGCTGGCTTGTGATGCTGTGTAATAAAGGCAGTTACTTTCCAATAGGTTTTGATTGTGTGTCAGATTATGGAGGTTTAGATCAGGGTCAACGTGATCAATCATCTTCTAGGTTTAAATTATGGTTATTTATATCCTGAGTTATGTGTTGAGTTCTAGTACTGATATCTGTAGTGGTGGGAAGCTTTGATAAGTATATAGCTAGAGTATTTTGGTCATATAGAGTATAGTCACTACTACACATAATGAAATTGATGTTGTCTATGTGTTGTGCTGGAATGAACTAAAGTACAACTAGGTATAAACTAGTAATATAAAAATACAAATTTAAAATAGAACAAGACTCTCACTTGTAATTGCACTAAGGTCTAATATAATGACTTTTGTGGAGTCTATGTTTTGAGCTAGAATGAGCTATAGTACAACTAGATTTAATCTAATAATATAAAAATACAAATTAAAAATAGCACCAGTCTCTCACTAGTAATTGCAATATGGTCTAATATAATGAATTTGGTACTGACTATAGTACAACTGAGTTTAATCTAATAATATAAAAAAGGCACAAGACTCTCAATTGTAATTGCACTAAGGTGTTATATAAGTTGTTTACAAGAATTAGAGTATAACTAGATTTCAATTGACAAGATAAAATATACAAGTTAAGGTAGCAAAAGAATAAAAAAAGTAGAAAAAAAAAGATATGTGAGGTAGTTGGTACTAGATAAATCTGTGAACTAAAATCACAAGGGTATTAAAAGAGGTCAACATCAAAGCTGCTTTCATAGAAAACCTGGAAGCTTTCTACAACAGATGGGAACATAAAAAGTCCGGGCTGAATGGTACTGCCCTTGATACTGGCCATGTAGTCAGAAACTGTAAGGCTGGAGATGATGTCCTGGTAGTCAGTAAATGGGGGGCTGATAGTGCTGTCCTGGGAGACAGTAATGGGGAAGCTGGAGGTGCTGTCCTGGGAGACAGTAATGGTGAAGCTGGAGGTGCTGTCCTGGGAGACAGTAACGGTGAAGCTGGAGATGCTGTCCTGGGAGACAGTAATGGGGAAGCTGGAGATGCTGTCCTGGGAGCCAGTAATGGTGAAGCTGGAGATTTTGTCCAGGTAGTCGGGAATTATACGCAGGAAGGAATACATATGATACCGCATAGGGGACAGGAGCCATAGTGGGGAAACAAGTGTAGTCAAAGATAAGATATAACCAATATTGCAAACTAGAAAAACCGCGGGAAAAATAGCAAACAAGAGGATCCACTAGCAATAGTGAGGATATATTCCCAAAAAACAAATGGTGGGAGCTCCATTGTTGGTGCTAGGGAGGATAGAAGTAAGACAGGGAAACATGCACCAACAGGGAATACAGTCACAAAAAACCCAAGGCAAACGGAAACCAAGCCTGTGCACATACTATGCACTCGGTATCTGCTGGCATGGGAAAATCTGGAAAAACAGATGGGACGTGCAACTATGACCACCCTAGGAAATGCCATGCCCTTTATGAAAAAACAGGAAAATGAAAAACTCCCTTCCTGTAAGCTTTTTCACCCTGAACTGTGTAACCTCTTCAGTACAGGAAAGACTGTGCTATAACTTAAATTGCCAGGCATACCATCTAAAGGGGACAAAAAGATACAAAACATCCAGGCCATGGGAAAACCTGGGTAGCCCACAGCCACTCAAGAGGGAGAGGTTTTTTAGTGCCAGGAAGGAAAAAAAACTGGCGGAAATGGCAGAAATCGTACACCAAATCCAGTCATTCCTGGAGTGGAACCACAGTCGATGGCCTCCATCCCAAACCAACAGATACAGATACTAATGCCGGAAAAAAAAAAATCCCCCCCAGTACCAACAATACCACCAGTCCGATAACATTCTTCTTTGCAAATATACAGGGTCAAAAGCCAGCAACAAACAACAAAATATTTTCATCCGTGGACTGCTTGCAGAGGCAAAGGCAAGGGTTCGCGGCTTTCACTGAGCCCCACATAAAGGATCACTTGGACAATGAAATATGGATCCCAGGTTACAACCTATAACAGATGTGACAGAGTGAACAGGCAAAAGGGGGGGGGTTGGCCTGTACATTGCAGAGTCACTTGTTTGCACAGAACTGCTAAATGCCTCAATGAGTAGTGGAAGTTTTAGCAGAAAAGGGTTTCGAGAACCAAAACCTATCATGGTGATAGTCTACAAGCCTCCGGATGCAACATCCCAAAATTTCCCAGGAAACAGCTTTTAAAAAATTTGGGACCACTGTTGGAAAACCTTCCAGCTCCTGCACCCAACATCTTGCTCCTGGGGGATTTCAACTTAAGGCACCTAAAATGGAGGATATAGCAAATAATATTGTTGCAGTAATAACACCAGGAGGCAGCTCTGATGAAAACTCACACTCACGCGAGCTTTTAAATCTCTGCACAAAATTCAATTTAAACCAGCAAAATAGAGCCTACTAGACTGGAAAATACACTAGACCTCATCTTCACTAACAATGATGATCTGATAAGAAATATCACCATATCAAAAACAATTATACTCAGATCACAAACATAATTGAGGTTCAGTCATGTATGCGCGGAGCCCCAGACCGACATAATGAGATTAGTCACGAGGGAGCATTCACCAAAATTCAACTTCAATAACAAAAGCATAAAGTGGGACCAAGTAAACCAAGTCCAAAACCGATATAAGCTGGGAAGATATACAAAAGCAACACAGACCCCAACTTATGCCTAGAACAGATTAACTCGGTAGCACTCGATGTATGCAAAAGGCTTATTCCTCTAAAAAAGGAGGAGTAGATGTAAAACAGAAGAGACAGGCGCTCCCTTTAACAGGCGACGGAAAAGAATAAAAAGAGCGGGTTTAAAAGAGTGTCAATATATCTGAAATGCGTAGGGAGACACTGGTCAGAGAAATAGCAAGCATCGAACTTAAGCTAAAAGAATCCTTTGGGAGTCAGGAATCGCGGGAAGAACTAAAAGCCATAAATGAAATCGAAAGAAACCCAAAGTATTTCTTTTTTCCTATCCCAAATCAAAATCGAGAACATCGTCCAGTATTGGGCCCCTACTTAAACAAGATGGGTCCTACACAGATGACAACAAGGAATGAGTGAGCTACTCAAGTCCCAATATGACTCAGTTTTTAGCAAGCCGCTAACCAGACTGAGAGTCGAAGATCAAAATGAATTTTTTATGAGGGAGCCACAAAATTTGATTAACACAAGCCTATCCGATGTTACCCTTTGACGCCAAATGACTTCGAAAAGGCGATAATGACATGCCCATGCACTCTGCTCCAGGGCCAGATCATGGAACTCTGTGTTTCATCAAGAACTGCAAGAAGCCCCTATCACGAGCCTTTTCCATCCTATGGAGGGGAGCATGGCCCGGGGGGTCGTCCCACAGTTACTAAAAACAACAGACATAGCCCCACTCCACAAAGGGGCAGTAAAGCAACAGCAAAGAACTACAGACCAATAGCACTAACATCCCAAAATCATAAAAATCTTTGAAAGGGTCTAAGAAGCAAGTCACCACGCATCTAGAAACCCATCAGTTACACAACCCAGGGCAACATGGGTTTAGAACAGGTCGCTCCTGTCTGTCTCAACTATTGGACCACTACGACAAGGTCCTAAATGCACTAGAAGACAAAAAGAATGCAATGTATTATATACAGACTTTTGCAAAAGCCTTCGACAAGTGTGACCATGGGTAATAGCGCACAAATGCGTGCAAAAGGGAAATAACAGGAAAAGTCGGTCGATGGATCTAAAATTTTCCCCTCACTAACAGAACACAGAGAGTAGTCGTCAACAGAGTAAAGTCCGAGCAGCTACGGTGAAAAGCTCTGTTCCACAAGGCACAGTACTCGCTCCCATCTTGTTTCCTCATCCTTATATCCGACATAGACAAGGATGTCAGCCACAGCACCGTGTCTTCCTTTGCAGATGCACCCGAATCTGCATGACAGTGTCCTTTCCCTTGCAGACACTGCAAAGCTCCAGGCAGACATCAACCAAATCTTTCAGTGGGCTGCAGAAAACAATATGAAGTTCAACGATGAGAAATTTCAATTACTCAGATATGGTAAACATGAGGAAATTAAATCTTCATCAGAGTTTCAAAACAAATTCTGGCCACAAAATAGAGCGAAACACCAACGTCAAAGACCTGGGAGTGATCATGTCGAGGATCTCACCTTCAAGGACCATAACATTGTATCAATGCATCTGCTAGAAAAATGGGCAGGGTGGATAATGAGAACCTTCAAAACTAGGGAGCCAAGCCCATGATGACACTCTTCAGGTCACTTGTTCTATTTTAGGCTGGAATATTGCTGCACACTAACAGCACCTTTCAAGGCAGGTGAAATTGCCGACCTAGAAAATGTACAGAGAATTTTCACGGGGCGCATAACGGAGATAAAAAACCTCAATTATTGGGAGCGCTTGAGGTTCCTAAACCTGTATTCCCTGGAACGCAGGAGGGAGAATACATGATTATATACACCTGGAAAATCCTAGAGGGACTAGTACCGAACTTGCACACGAAAATCACCCACTACGAAAGCAAAAGACTTTTGGGAGACGATGCACCATCCCCCCAATGAAAAGCAGGGGTGTCACTAGCACGTTAAGAGACCATACAATAAGTGCCAGGGGCCCGAGACTGTTCAACTGCCTCCCAGCACACATAAGGGGGATTACCAACAGACCCCTGGCAGTCTTCAAGCTGGCACTGGACAAGCACCTAAAGTCAGTTCCGGATCAGCCGGGCTGTGGCTCGTATGTTGGTTTGCGTGCAGCCAGCAGCAACAGCCTGGTTGATCAGGCTCTGATCCACCAGGAGGCCTGGTCTCAGACCGGGCCGCGGGGCCGTTGACCCCCGGAACTCTCTCCAGGTAAACTCCAAGATAGCAAAAGATAGTTAAGGGCCTTGAACAATAATATAATTGAAATATACACTAATTGCACATACAATATAGTCACTAGGATATGAAAACAATCTTAGAGTAGGAATTATAATATAAACTTATAATATAAAATACAAATTGAAATGGTACTTGCAATTGCACTAGAGTCTGGTATAGGTTGTTGACAAGATCAAGAGTATAACTAGATTTAAATTGACAAAATAAAATTCACAATTAAAGTACCAAAAGAATAATAGTAAAAAATAACAATGGTAATGTCTTGGTTATAATATGATAGTAAGATGGTAGACAGGTACACAGGTACACAGGTACAAAGGATAATATAAAGGTTGGAGTTGAATATACAAACTTGAAAATTTTGGGAACAAAATGTTATGGGAAGTATAAAATAATGTTTAAAGTACAAAAGTAAAATTGACTGGTAGTAAATATGGTGTTTAATAAAATTTTAGTAAGTAATAAATTAAGAGTACTCTAAGATAGTAAATGTGGTATTAAAACAGGTAAAGGTAATTAGACAAGTAATGGTTATTAAATGTCAAAAATGTTAAGAGTAAATTGAAATTATAGTAAAAATGATAATTATTAATTTTAGTAAGTAATATCAATTGATAGTATTTAAAAAAATATGAGGTAGTAATATGGACAGAGAAAGTATCAATTCAGCTAATGTTTAAGCAAACAATAGTAAAAAAGAAAATTACATAAGGTGACTTATGCTTACTAGTAAAATCACAAAATGAGGTAGTTGATTACAGGTACCTGTGTATCTGTCTACCATCTTACTATCATATTATAACCAAGACATTACCATTGTTATTTTTTACTATTATTCTTTTGGTACTTTAATTGTTAAATTTGAACAATAATGGAGCAAAACATACACTACACTACGTAGGCTTTTAAGTTGGACATTGTTTAGTTATTCTCTGTAAGATTACTATCCCTGAGAAATCGTGATAGATCATTCTCGTTCGTGATTGTGTACAGTTGACCTACATTTGTTTTCCTAACAAGAATTTTCCCATCCCGTGTGAAGCATTGGTGTATTGTGTCATTATTCTCCCGCTTAAGTTTTCTGACTCTATACAGGAGGTTCTGACGTTTTTTTGGTAAGACACTCGTTTATGTATACCTCTTTCTTTACTTTAATAGATGCAATAATTAAGTCTTTTTTCCTGTCATGTGAGTGGAATCTAAGCATAACACTTTTTCTACTTCATTGTTAAAGTCTGATAATTCCAGAATGCCCAATAAATTAACCAAGAGAGTATAGGCTAAGTGTTACACCTCACAATAAGAGGGAAATTGTTAATACCAGAAGCATGGAAGCTTGAGTGTGCTTTGGATGGAGCCCTACCTGAGGAGTTAACAGGTGGAAAGAATTAATTGTTGATTATGTAAATACCAATGTTGGAGTTCCCAAGCTAGGTGGCCAGTGAAGATGCACAAGGCTTATTCCTCTAAGAAAAAGGAGGAGTAGATGTAAAATAGAAAGAGACAGGCGCTCCATTTACAGGCGACAGAAAAGAATAACAGAGCGGCTAAAAGAGGTCAATATATCTGAAATGCGTAGGGAGACACTGGTCAGAGAAATAGCAAACATCGAACTTAAGCTAAAGGAATCTTATAGGAGTCAGGAATCGTGGGAAGAACTAAAAGCCATAAATGAAATCGAAAGAAACCCAAAGTAAATTTTTTCTCCATTGCCGAATCAAAGTCGAGAACAACGTCCAGTTTTTGGGCCCTTACTTAAACAAGATGGGTCCTACACAGATGACAGCAAGGAAATGAGTGAGCTACCCAAGTCCCAAAATGACTCGTTTTTAGCAAGCCCCTAACCAGACTGAGAGTCGAAGATCAAAATTAATTTTTTATGAGAGAACCACAGAATTTGGTTAACAAAGCCTATCTGATGTTATCCGACGCCAAATGACTTCGAACAGGGGATAAATGACATGCCCATGCACTCTGGGCCCCCGGGCCAGACTCATGGAACTCCGTGTTCATCAAGAACTGCAAGAAGCCCCCTATCACGAGCCTTTACAATCCTATGGAGAGGGGGCATGGCACGGGGGTCGTCCCACCCGTTTACTAAAACAACAGACATAGCCCCACTCCACAAAGGGGGCAGTAAAGCAACAGCAAAGAACTACAGACCAATAGCACTAACATCCCATATCATAAAAATCTTTGAAAGGGTTCTAAGAAGCAAGATCACCACCCATCTAGAAACCCATCAGTTAAACAACCCAGGGCAACATGGGTTTAGAACAGGTCGCTCCTGTCTGTCTCAACTATTGGATCACTACGACAAGGTCCTAGATGCACTAGAAGACAAAAAGAATGCAAACGTAATACATACAGACTTTGCAAAAGCCTTCGACAAGTGTGACCATGGGGTAATAGCGCACAAAATGTGTGCTAAAGGAATAACAGGAAAAGTCGGTCGATGGATCTATAATTTCCTCCACACTGTGTCAGCGTGTCAGCGTGTCAGCTCCGGGTTTTCTGTGTTTTCACGGTCGCTCTTACGTGCTAGAACTTTAATTTGTGTCATCAATCCTATACGATACATCCCTCTAGCGCCTGGAACCAATCTTGGGCGGAAAACATTATATACTGAGTCAAAAAAAGGAGAATTAGTGTGCACTACCTAGCAGAGTTTACTGCCAGAGGGGAATCATAGGCCTGTGTCCCGTGTGAAAAAAATAATGATAATTGAACTTTTTGTGTCAGAGGAAAGAAAGTCTCCCTGATAACATTGAGTATACATAGTGTATAGTGTATACTACAGTGGTCCCTAGTATATTGATGATAAAGGCTAAAGTGTCATTTGAAAACAGGTGAATTTGTAAATGAAGTGATAAGCCTATAGAGGCAGGTGCCAGAAGTCGCCAGAAACTTACCACAGGTCAGCTGTTTTTAATAATCTTAATGGCCTGCTAGTGTACTCGCATATAATCTAGTGATACCAGTGAATAGCAGAATACAGTGTTGTAGTAGCAACTAACCAGTATTATAATGGTACTTAGTGGAGTGGAGTGACTTTCATTAGTTTCTGTTTTCTTGAAATACCAGACGTTACTGTGAATTTCATATAACCTGTAGTTACCAGCGGTCGCAATATACACAACGAGAAGCAATTATTACTACAGAAAAAGCATCCTTCCTCCAAAATTTCCACCAGTCAACTATAGTGATAATATAGCATTTATTGTGTCGGAGATGGAAAAAAAAAAAAAATAGAAAAGCTAGATACAGCGATTGATAAACAAGGGTTGAGGTCGACCGTTCGTCATAGTAGGAGCTGCCAGCAGTCACCGGTTCTTCAACACGCAAGTTATACTTTTGTATCAATCAAATCACATATTACTCGGGTAGATAATTTCCAGTGGATCCTTCATGTGTTAGCCCAAATCACCGACCAGTATGTTTTAAATAAGCGACCCACTGATCAGATCAGATCGACTGGTCCGAACCCTTGACAGGTCCGAACCCTTGACTGGTCCGAACCCTTGACTGGTCCGAACCCTTGACTGGACCGAACCCTTGACTGGTTTCAAACGGTTTCGTTGGACAATAAAGCAGACTGTAAACGGATGGGGTTGTAGGTGCCCTTATAATCACAAACATTAAATATATATCAGGAACATGCACGGTTAGCTGTCCAATATACAAAAACAGTTAGAAGACAAGAAGACTAGAAGACAAAAAGAATGCAGATGTAATATATACAGACTTTGCAAAAGCCTTCGACAAGTGTGACCATGGCATAATAGCGCACAAAATGCGTGCTAAAGGAATAACAGGAAAAGTCGGTCGATGGATCTATAATTTCCTCACTAACAGAACACAGAGAGTAGTCGTCAACAGAGTAAAGTCCGAGGCAGCTACGGTGAAAAGCTCTGTTCCACAAGGCACAGTACTCGCTCCCATCTTGTTCCTCATCCTCATATCCGACATAGACAAGGATGTCACCACAGCATTTGTGTTTTTTCCTTTGCAATGACACCCGAATCTATGACAGGTTTCCTTTTTCGACACTGCAAGGCTCAGTGGCATCAACCAAAATCTTTCAGTTGCTGCAGAAAAAAATATGAAGTTAAAACGATGAGAAATTTCAATTACTCAGTTTGGGAAACACAAGGAATTAAATCTTCATCAATACAAAAAAAATTCTGGCCACAAAATAAGCAAAAACACCAACTCAAAGACCGGGAGTGATAAAGTCGGAGATCTCACCTTCAAGACCATAAAATTGTATCAACCCGCATCTGCTATAAAATGACGGGATGGATAATGAAACCTTCAAAACTAGGGAGGCCAAGCCCATGATGACACTCTTCAGGTCACTTTTCTATCTATGCTGAATATTGCTGCAACTAACAGCACCTTTCAAGGCAGGTGAAATTGCCGACCTAGAAAATGTACAGAGAATCTTCATGGCGCCATAAAAGGAGATAAAACACCTCAATTACTGGGAGCGCTTGAGGTTCGTGAACCTGTATTCCTGGAACGCAGGCGGGAGAGACGCAGGATTATATACACCTGGAAAATCCTAGAGGGACTAGTACAGAACTTGCATACGAAAATCACTCACTACAAAAGCAAAAGACTTGGCAGACGGTGCAACATCCCCCCAATGAAAAGCAGGGGTGTCACTAGCACGTTAAGAGACCATACAATAAGTTCAGGGGCCCGAGACGTTCAACTGCCTCCCAGCATACATAAGGGGATTACCAACAGACCCCTGGCAGTCTTCAAGCTGGCACTGGACAAGCACCTAAAGTCGGTTCCTGATCAGCCGGGCTGTGGCTCGTACGTTGGTTTGCATGCAGCCAGCAGTAACAGCCTGTTTGATCAGGCTCTGATCCATCAGAAGGCCTGGCCCAAAAGACCGGGCTGCGGGGCGTTCCCCCCCGGGAACTCTCTCCAGGTAAACTCCAGGTAAACACGTTATTTAAGTCGTCTAACAACGACCTCCGCCCGGCCGCAGTTTGGAAAATAAATTCCCATAATTATACTATATATTTTTATAATATAAATATATATAATTAATGCATTACTGTTGTTCTAAATTGTATTTTGAAAAAAAAACCAACCGATTTTCCCACTGCACCTGCACGGATGTGCGGGGGAAGAGGTCGACACAGGTCATCGGGGTTAGTGGGAGTGGTTTGTATGTTGTGAGGAGGCTCTGAAAACATTGGACAAGGAAATTGGCATTCACGGCAGCCTAAGGATTAATATAGGCCTCACTTCATAATAGGAAGTTCGTAAACTGTTTCCTGGTGAAGAGTGAGGGAACGTGATTTACAGGACCACCATAATAAAGTGGTAAAATTAGTGAATAATGGCAGGACCGGTGGAGACTGGCGCATCGCCATGGAGTGTCCTGGGGAAAATACCCGGATATAATCATCACTCATTGGTTCCCGATCTTAATGGAGTGACCTCTAAATGTGTATAATAATTATGAACATGAAATCATCTTGTTAATGGTAATGTAATCAGTGATAATAACATTAAGTTAAGAGAAAAGCGGGAAGGAAAAAAGTCGCCTTGCTCTGAGTGAACACGTTAGTCCTCGTGTTGCCGTCCAAAGGAAAGTGAAGTTTTATGGAGTCACGACATCTAACCAGGAACCATATACCATATATACACGACAGGACATCTGACAATCAGCCGCCATATCCCAGCCGATATGAGAGTGAGGGGGAGGGGGGGGGGGGGGTGGGGTGGGGGGGGGTGCGGGGGGGGTGGGGGGGGGGTGGGGGGGGGGGGGGGTGGGGGGGAGGGGGGCCACTGGACATCAGAATGAGAGTGAATGGAGGAAATAAGGCCACTCAATCACCCACAGTTAATGTACCCATCTAGTTATAGCAGATTGATACTCTGGCCAGTTAGGTATTTGTAATTGGATAGGTTTTATTTGGTGATCCAGCTACATCAAGTGACCACCAGAGAACGATCTGGTAAGTGGTGGGATTATGTACACATTGTGTTTTCTTTGATGAATATATCCATGTGTAATCTACCCCGCCCCCCCCCCCTTCATTCCAGGTTAAACAATAAATCTATAAGTCCACAATTAATTAGTAGCGCCGTACTTGTGGTGCTATCCCAATTAATAACTGGTCCCTCAGGTAGATAAGGATAAGATGTGAGCGGTCTGAAGGGACCCCACCTGCAGTGACCACAGGTGGAATAAAAGCCGAGAGGTGGATGCGAGGGATAGTGTCACCTCCATACATTCACATACAAAGAGCACACCCGTGATCTCTCTAAACAAAGACTCCGCTCCCAAGATGCTCCATAAAGAAAGTGCACTTAAGAGACTCCATGGAAAAGGATAAAACTGAGTGAGGCGGATAGACATTGATATTAGTAGTGAAGTTTCTACAGTAAGGCCCTCCTACATAGGCTCACTAACAGTATGGCACCTAACAGTATGGCTTCCCACAGTATGGCTCCTCCTGAAAAGGCCCTTTCGACAGAGTGGCTCCTTTTCCTGATGCTCCCTTATCCAGAGTGTACTAACTTCCCACGACCCCCACTCTCATTGACCCCACCAACGACCCACCCCCCACCCACTGACCCTCCATCCACAACACCCCCCCCACCCCACGACCCCCCCCCACCCACGACCCACCCCCACCCAGGACCCCACCCATGACCCCCAACCCCCGGACCCGACCCCACCCACGACCCCCCCACTCACGACCCCCACCATGACCCCACCCATGACCCCACCCACGAACCCCACCCCAGACCCCCACCCACGACCCCCTCCCACGAACCCCTCACCAAGCCCTCCCACCCACGAAACCCCCCACCCACGACCCCCCCTCCCCCACCCATGAACCCACCTCCCGACCCCCCCCACCCACGACTCCCACCCATGACCCCCCACCCACGACCCCCACCCATGACCCCACCCATGACCCCACCCACGACCCCACCCAGGACCCCCACCCCCAGACCCCCTCCCACGAACCCCCACCCATGACCCCCCACGACCTCCACCCACGACCCCCCACCCATGACCCCACCCAGGGACCCCCACCCACGACTCCCACCCATGACCCCACCCACGACCCCCACCCAATGACCCCACCCATGACCCCACCCACGACCCCACCCAGACCCCCACCCACGACCCCCTCCCACGAACCCCCACCCATGACCCCACCCACGACCCCAACCACGACCCCCCCCCCCATGACCCACCCACGCCCCCCCACCCACGACCCCCACCCACGACCCCCACCCATGATCCCACCCATGACCCCACCCACAACCCCACCCACCCACGACCTCACTTTCAACCTCCCACCCACGACCCGCGCCGATCCGCGACCTTGACCTAACCCTCGACCACCTCACCCTTGACCACCTTGACCTCACCCTCGACCACCTCACCCTCAACCCCCCACCCACGTTCACATGTAGGGCAATTTTCCGCGCGCGCTCACCGAAAAATCGAAAAAATATGGATATTGAGTTATATATACTGAAAAATAGCTCAACTCTTTGGCAACACAATGGTACCAGAATGAATGTTCTACGACGTTTCTACAAGAAATTATAGTCATTTATATCAGCTATGGTGACGGCGATGTTGGTACCGAGTCTGCTCACGGCCTATATATTTTTTGGAGTTATTTTCTTGTTTTTTATCGCCTTTTCTTGCATTATTCTTTCTAATATAATAACTGACTATTTGGCATCATAAAACAGTAGGCGGGACTTATCCGGAGACTTAGTGACACCCGGGAACCAGATGGGAACGCTCAGCAGTGTTCCAGCGCTCGAGGTGCCAGCCAGGAATCGCCAATTATTACGCTTATATCAGTTATATACAACTCTACGGCTTATTTGTCTATCAGAATTGATCTAATATGATATAATAAACACCTAAATAACATACAAACATGTTATATACTCTAGGCTGAATAAAATGGGCCAAAATATGACGAAAGATTATCGGGAATATTTCGATAAATTATTGAGTCCATGTCCCATTCTTTAGTCTCTGAGTAAGAGAAAAAAGGTTTTTTTGAAGAGGATAACAGCACTAAAAACATCAGTTTACTAAGAAATAAACCCAAACAAACGCGATTTTCGCGAATTTTTTTTTTTTTTTTTTGAGACGGGGGCCGGCTGGCATTCCCGGCCGATATCTCGGAAGTAACTTATTCACCTAGGGCATCAAATGATTCCTTTATTACTTAATTAAATGGAATAATATTCACAGACATTGTAGAATAATGATTTCTCTTATTTTGACCTTTAGTTTTGAAAAAATTCCAAATACTTTGGGGGTTATGTGGGAGTAAGGGCGATTTTTTTTTGCAATATTCCAGAACTAACAAACTTTATTTTTTTTTGAAATAACGGTAAGGTATTTTAGAGGAAATCAATAGGTCAAAATAAGTATTAGCATTGTACTCTCGGCACCAAGTGTCCAAACCACCTTACGTAGTCCCATATAAGAATGAAGTATTGCCCCTAGGGCAAAATTTTAGTAAAATCAGTCTTTTCTCAGTTGTTATTGAGGTATATTTTTGATAAATATTTTCAAAAAAGAGTGAGAAACACTTTGGGCTTGTGTACCAAAACTGGACAAAATCGGACGGTAAATAAACGAGTTAGGAATTTTGCCCTACGGCCCCCTTGACCTCACCCTCGACCACCTCACCCTCAACCCCCCACCCACGTTCACATGCACGCGCCCTCGCGCCCGCCTGCCCCTTCTGCAGCACCTTCTGCAGCGTCATCTGGATCGCCCCCCCCCCGAATTTTTTTTTCCGATTTTTTCGAATTTTTTTTGAATTTCATTTTCTTATGATCTCAATCTTCTCGGGTCAAATTATTGAGGTTCCCCCTCCCACTTTCACCCCCCTCCCAAAAAATTTTTGATTTTTTTTTTAATTTCATTTTCTTATGATCTCCATCTCCTTGGATCAAGTTTTTGGATTTCCCCCTTTGGGTACCCCTCCCACCACCCACTTCTACCCCAAATTTTTTTTTCTTAATTTTAAATTGAATTCATTTTCTTGTGGTCTCCATCTCCTTGGATCAAGTATTTCTCCTCCATCTCCTGGGACAAGTTTTGAATCCCCCCTCTAGGGGGAAGCATTCAAATGAACTCCCCTATGGGCATGGTACTTTCTCTTACTACAGGTCTAAACAAGTGTGACGTCACCCACCCATGTTTACTCGGCTTTTGTTAGTTTTTAATATGTTTTTTTATGCACCCCATAACCCATCCCGTGGGCGGTAGTCAAAAGATTACAGAGGTACATAATTTGGGGCCAGGGACTGGGCCTCAAAGTTTTGATAGCTGAGCAAGTTACAGAGGTAATGAATTCACAATTTTCAAAGGTAATGAACTCACAATTTTACAAAGGTAAGAACTCCGGTAGGTCGTCAAAAATCATGACAAGTTTACAAAGGTATTTACAGATTACAGGGGGACACAATGGGTCCAGGGTCCGGGCTCCAAAGTTTTGATGGGTGAACTAGGTACAAGGTAATGAACTCACAAGTTACAAAAAGA
>NC_069458.1:1691740-1733727 GCF_026875155.1 Cherax quadricarinatus | reverse complement strand
AAAGGACGCCTGTTTTTCTATTTTACATCTACTCCTCCTTTTTCTTAGAGGAATAAGCCTGTGCATACATCGAGTGCCACCGAGTTAATCTGTTCTAGGCATAAGTTGGGGTCTGTGTTGCTTAGTATATCTTCCCAGCTTATATCGGTTAGGACTTGGTTTACTTGGTCCCACTTTATGTTTTTGTTATTGATGTTGAATTTGGTGAATGCTCCCTCGTGACTAGTCTCATTATGTCGGTCTGGGGCTCCACACATACATGTCTGAACCTCAATTATGTTGTGATCTGAGTATATTGCTTTTGATATGGTGACATTTCTTATCAGATCATCATTGTTAGAGAAGATGAGGTCTAGTGTATTCTCCAGTCTAGTAGGCTCTATTATTTGCTGGTTTAAATTGAATTTTGTTCAGAGATTTAAAAGCTTGTGTGAGTGTGAGTTTTCATCAGAGCTGCCTCCTGGTGTTATTACTGCAACAATATTATTTGCTATATTCCTCCATTTTAGGTGCCTTAAGTTGAAATCCCCCAGGAGCAAGATGTTGGGTGCAGGAGCTGGAAGATTTTCGAGACAGTGGTCAATTTTTAACAGCTGTTCCTGGAATTGCTGGGATGTTGCATCTGGAGGCTTGTAGACTACCACAATGACTAGGTTTTGGTTCTCGCCCTTTACTGCTAAAACTTCCACTACATCATTTGAGGCATTAAGCAGTTCTGTGCAAACAAGTGACTCTGCAATGTACAGGCCAACCCCCCCCCCCCCTTTTGCCTGTTCACTCTGTCACATCTGTATAGGTTGTAACCTGGGATCCATATTTCGTTGTCCAAGTGCTCCTTTATGTGGGTCTCAGTGAAAGCCGCGAACATTGCCTTTGCCTGTGCAAGCAGTCCACGGATGAAAGGTATTTTGTTGTTTGTTGCTGGCTTTAGACCCTGTATATTTGCAAAGAAGAATGTTATCGGACTGGTGGTATTTTTGGTACTGGGGGGGATTTTTTTTTCCGGCATTAGTATCTGTATCTGTTGGTTTGGAGTTGAGGCCATCGACTGTGGTTCCACTCCAGGAATGACTGGATTTGGTGTACGATTTCTGCCATTTTCTGCCAGTTTTTTTTTTCCTTCTTGGCACTAAAAAACCTCTCCCTCTTGAGTGGCTGTGGCTACCCAGGTTTTCCCATGGCCTGGATGTTTTGTATCTTTTTGTCCCCTTTAGATGGTATGCCTGGCAATTTAAGTTATAGCACAGTCTTTCCTGTACTGAAGAGGTACACAGTTCAGGGTGAAAAAGTTTACAGAAAGGGAGTTTGCATTCTCCTGTTGTCATATGGGCATGGCATTTTCTAGGGTGGTCATAGTTGCACGTCATATCTGTTTTTCCAGATTTCCCATGCCAGCAGATTCCAAGTGTGCACAGGCTTGGTTTTCCGTTCGCCTTGGTTTGTGTGACTGTATTCCCTGTTGGTACATGTTTCCCTGTCTTACTTCTAACATCCCTAGCACCAACAATGGAGCTCCCACCAGTTGTTTTTGGTAATATATCCTCACTATTGCTAGTGGAGTCCTCTTGTTTGCTATTTCCTGCGGTATTTCTAGTTTGCAATATTGGTTTTATCTTATCTTTGACTACACTTGTTTCCCTACTATGGCTCCTGTCCCCTATGAGGTCATTTATATGTATTCCTTCCTACGTTAATTCCCGACTACCTGGACAAAATCTCCAGCTTCACCAGAACTGTCTCCCAGGACAGCATCTCCAGCTTCACCATTACTGTCTCCCAACAGCACCTCCAGCTTCACCATTACTGTCTCCCAGGACAGCACCTCCAGCTTCACCATTACTGTCTCCCAGGACAGCACCTCCAGCTTCACCATTACTGTCTCCCAGGACAGCACTATCAGCCCCACATTTACTGACTACCAGGACTTCATCTCCAGCCTTACAGTTTCTGACTACATGGCCAGTATCAAGGACAGTACCATGTTAGCCCAGACTTTTATGTTCCCATCTGTTGTAGAAAGCTTCCAGGTTTTCTATGAAAGCAGCTTTGATGTTGTCCTCTTTTAATACCCTTGTGATTTTAGTCCACAGATTTATCTCATTTGGGCATATCCAAAAATATTTCCCTGTTTTAATACTGCTTGTAGCTAGTTCTTGGATATCTGCACAAGGGGAGTGACACCAATTTCCACAAAAATGACAATTTATCCATGTGGAAGCCCGTTTGTTTGACTGACCACAGACTACACACAGCTTCATAATGATTTGAATGGTTGATTTACTGCAATTCTAACTAGCAACCTCTTGAATATTCTATTAATAACCTCCTTAAAATGAAGCTCTAGCTATTTGTATTTCTGTTTCTAACTGTTTTTGTATATTGGACAGCTTACCGTGCACGTTCCTGAATATATATTTTATGTTTGTGTTTATAAGGGCACACCTACAACCCCATCCATTTACAGTCTGCTTTATTGTCCAACGAAACCGTTTGAAACCAGTCAAGGGTTCGGTCCAGTCAAGGGTTCGGACCAGTCAAGGGTTCGGACCAGTCAAGGGTTCTAGCCAGTCAAGGGTTCGGACCAGTCGATCTGATCTGATCAGTGGGTCGCTAATTTAAAACATACTGGTCGGTGATTTGGGCTAACACATGAAGGATCTACTGGAAATTATCTACCCGAGTAATATGTGATTTGATTGATACAAAAGTATAACTTGCGTGTTGAAGAACTGGTGACTGCTCGCAGCTCCTACTATGACGAACGGTCGACCTCAACCCTTGTTTATCATTCGCTGTACTAGCTTTTCTATTTTTTTTTTTTTTTTTCCCTCTCCACCACAATAAATGCTATATTATCACTATAGTTGACTGGTGAAATTTTGGAGGAAGGACGCTTTTTCTGTAGTAATAATTGCTTCTCGTTGTGTATATTGCGACCGCTGGTAACTACAGGTTATATGAAATTCACAGTAACGTCTGGTATTTCAAGAAAAAAGAAACTAAAGAAAGTCACTCCACTCCACTAAGTACCATTATAATACTGGTTAGTTGCTACTACAACACTGTATTCTGCTATTCACTGGTATCACTAGATTATATGCGAGTACACTAGCAAGCCAGGAAGATTATTAAAAACAGCTGACCTGTGGTAAGTTTCTGGCGACTTCTGGCACCTGCCTCTATAGGCTTATCACTTTATTTACAAATTCACTTGTTTTCAAATGACACTTTAGCCTTTATCATCAACATACTAGGGACCACTGTAGTATACACTATACACTATGTATACTCAATGTTATCAGGGAGACTTTCTTTCCTCGACACGCAAAAGTTCAATTATTATTATTTTTTTCACACAGGACACAGGCCTATGATTCCCGTCTGGCAGAAAACTCTGCTAGGTAGTGCACACTAATTCTCCTTTTTTTGACTCAGTATATAATGTTTTCCGCCCAAGATTGGTTCCAGGCGCTAGAGGGATGTATCATATAGGATTGATGACACAAATTAAAGTTCTAGCACGTAAGAGCGACCGTGAAAACACAGAAAACCCAGAGCTGACACGCTGACACGGTGTGGAGGAAATTATAGATCCATCGACCGACTTTTCCTGTTATTCCTTTAGCACACATTTTGTGCGCTATTACCCCATGGTCACACTTGTCGAAGGCTTTTGCAAAGTCTGTATGTATTACGTCTGCATTCTTTTTGTCTTCTAGTGCATCTAGGACCTTGTCGTAGTGATCCAATAGTTGAAACAGACAAAGGGCGACATTGTTCTAAACCCATGTTGCCCTGGGTTGGTGTAGCTTATGGTTTCTAGATGGGTGGTGATCTTGCCTCTTAGAAACCCTTTCAAAGATTTTTTTACTGATAATGGATTTAGTGTTTATCGTCTGTAGGGAGAGGGGCGTTACTACTGCCCCTTTTGGAGTGGGGCTATGTCGTTTGTTTTTATAACTGTGGGACACCCCCGTGTCCATGCTCCTCCCATCGTCCATAGGATTGTAAAGGCTTGTGATAGGGGCTTCTCTGCAGTTCTTGATGAACACGGAGTTCCATGATTCTGGCCCTGGGGCAGAGTGCGTGGGCATGTCATTTTACGCCTGTTCAAGTCAATTTGGCGTCAGGATAACATCAGATAGGCTTTGTGAATAACCAAATTCGGTGTACTCTCATAAAAATTAATTTTGATCTTCGACTCTCAGTCTGTTTATCGGCTTGCTAAAAAACTGAGTCATATTGGACTGAAGTAAGCTCACCTCATTTCCCTTTGCATGTCATCTGGTAGGACCCATCTTGTTTAAGTAAGGGCCAATACAGGACGTTTGTCTCGACCTTTGATTCGGCATAGGAGAAGAAATACTTTGGGTTTTCTTTAGAGATATCAGTTATGGCTTTAGTTCGTCCACGATTTCCTGACTCCTATAAGATTCCCTTTAGCTAAGGTTCGATGTTGCAATTCTCTGACTACCATGTCCGTCCCCTACCATTTCAGATATATTGACCTCTTTTAGCCGCTGCTGTTATCCCTTTCCGTCGCCTGTAAATGGAGCGCCTGTCCTTTCTATTTTACATCATACTCCTCATTTTTTCATAGAGGATTAAGCCTTGTGGCATCTCATTGCCAACCTGGCTTTTGAACTCCAACATTGTATATACATAATCTAAACCATTAATTCATTCCAACCTGTTAACTCCCTCCCACAGGTAGGGCCTCTATCCAAAGCACACTCAAGCTTCCATGCTTCTGGTATTAACAATTACCCTCTTATTGTAAGGTGTAACACTTAGCCTATACTCTCTTAGTATTTATTGGCAATTCTGGTATTATCAGACTTTAACAATGAAGTAGAAAAAGTGTTATGCTTAGATTCCACTCACATGACAGGAAAAAAGACTTAATTATTTCATCTAGTAAAGTAAGAAAGAGGTATACATAAACGATGTCTTCCAAAAAACGTCAGAACTCCTGTAATAGAGTCAAAAACTTAGCTGGAGAAAAAATGACACAATAGCAACAATGCTTCACACGGGTATGGGGAAAATTCTTGTTAGAAAACAAATGTAGGTTCAACCCAACTTACACAATCACGAACGCGAATGAACTATCACGATTCCAGGGATACAATCTTACAGAGAAAACTAACAATGTCCCAACTAAAAAGCCTACGTAGTTGGGAAAATTTTTAATTTTCCGAAACTAAAGCGCCTAATAGGTGTTTTTATGTGCCGAATGATCAAATGTATTTGAAAAAAGTAGAACAAGAGTTCCCTTTGCCTATGCCGAGTCGGGAGGAGAGGCGCGGATGTTTTGAATGTGGTGAGGAAGCTGGGAATGCATGGAACCACGAAAATTGGCATACACGGCGGCCTAAGGATTAATATAGCCTCATTTCATAATAATAAGTGTCCCGTACCTGTTCTGGTGGAGAGTGGAGGGAACCTGATTTACGGGAACACGGTAATCAAATGGTAAACGTGTGAATAGCAGGGAGGACCAGGTGACGACGCGTCACTATGGACTGTGTCCGTGGGGAAAATTACCCTTGGGTTTAATCATCACTCATCGGTCTCAATCTTAATGAGTGTGGGTCTCTAATGTGTAAATAATAATTATGAACTTAAAAATCGTCTGTGAATGTTAATGTAATCATTGATAATAACATGAGTTAAGAGAAATCGGGATATGAAATAAGTCGCCTTGCCTCCGAGTGAACACGTTAACCTTGTTGTTCCCGAGGCGAGGAAAGTGAAGAGCTCATATCCACGATTCTAAACCAGGGACAAACCCGACGAGTTACCTCATCCTGCCGAACGAGTAACCGTGTCGTTGTAGCAGGACATCGAAAATGAGATGGTGAATGAAGAAATAAAGAGTAACAATCACTCCACATAAGTAACCCTTCTAGTTATAACAAACTTATGCTGGCCAGTTTGTTATGTTTGTAATTAGATAGGTTATGTAGTGATCCAGCCACATCAAGTGACTCACCAGAGAACATCTGGTAAGTGTTGGGATTATTAAAATGTTTTCCATGATGATGTATCCAGGTGTTCATACCCCCCCCCCCCCTTCATTCAAGCTAAACCTAATATAATCTATCAGTCCACAATTAATTAGTAGCACCGTACTTGTGGTGCTATCCAATCCATACTGGTCTAGGATCGATATGGATAAGATGTGAGGTCGAGGACCACTTGCAGCGACACAGGGGTGGTAAGTTTTCCTCACATGCTACACGGGGTGGACTAACGGTAAACAATATGATTGTCTCCCAATGAGATACTGGTATGTATATAATGTTGATGTACCATACAGGTAAGCACCCTAGAAACTATTTCCATTCTGTCTGCCCGTTGGTCCTACGTGAACACGATGCAACTCAGTGAAAAAATTAATTGAATTAATTACTTAATAATTGAAGTGACTGATTGAAGGAAGTGGGTGTAGGAGTGCATCGAGTTTAATCGATCGGTGATAGATGATAATTAGGCACAATAAATTGCTAGCACATGGTGCTAGGCTTTATAACAAGAGTAAAGTGCAAGAATTACTCTTATAAGGCGTCTACTTAAGTAGTATAACGTGTGATTATTAATTCCCTAACCATGGCTGGGTCTGAAAGTTAGTGCGACAGGCAAAGTCCAAGGATGCCAAATCAAAGAAAGCGTCACTACAAGCTCGTAAGGGTCATGTTACAAAATCATACAAGAATGTATGGAGTTAATGAGACAAGAAACGTTAAACCCTGATGAATTAAAGCTACACCTAGATGCCCTTAGGAAAAACATAGTCATAAGATTGTGGTTTAAAAAGACTATGAAAACGAGCTGCTAGAGAATTGTGCAGATGATGCTGAAAGGGAGCGGCAGCTGGAATCAACATTATGAAGTAATGTCGGACAACATTGTGTCCTTCAAAACTAAAGGCTTTAGAGAGGAAAAGGTTGTAAACAATGTTGTTGGCGTCAACCTAGTAAGGAAAGTCAGAGGCGTCTACAAAACTCCCAGAATTTTGTATGCCTGTGTTTAATCCCGGAGAACGCTGGAGGAGTTTTGGTCTATCTTTAAAGCAGTCGTACAATGATAGGAGTGATCTGCAAGTGTTACCAAATTATGCTATTTAAAGGGACAAGTAGGGAGATCGCATGTTCTCATACAAGCATTCCCAAATGAGTGACTCCGTATTAGAGAGGCATTTTGACTTGTGGAGGTCCCGTTACGGTAACTTGGAGCAAAGTAGGCGGACCTATAGGCTAATTGGCTAATTTGAAAGACTCCAGATCACAACCGCAACAGCGTACAGCAATGTGTAGGATCAAACTAGAAAGCGCTCGTAAGACCTTGAGTAATAAATATGATCTGAGGGAGCAGAGTGTTGTTGAGTGCCTTGATCAGAATAAATTGAACCACAAGACCATAGAGTGGTTATCCCCCCTAAATCAGATATCACAAGGGTTACTACTTCAGGTTGGAAGAAATAGAGTGGGACTGCAAGAGCTAATTGTCCAACCTGCAGACCACCAACCCATTACCTCTAGGAATACCACGTCCTACAGACCCCAGTGCACCTGCCAATTTCCACACCAAAGGGAAAACTTATCCTAATATCAATAATCTAAGAAGCCACCTACTAAACACGGTTACGTAGCACGGTATCAAGTGACAGGTGCCCAGTATAGTGTTCTCCACCTCGCGACAAGCAAGAGGAGAAGTACCACAATAAGGGTAGCCCAGTTGATAAGAGGTCAGGTCAAAGAAAGGAGTAGATTGTATCTTCTGCATGGTACTCTAATTCTCTAAGAACTGTAATGCCTATAATTCATGGGATGTTAAAGTGGAAAGATTGGAAGAGCATGCTAGAATGTATCAGGGTCTAGAAATCATAATGTAAGGGATTGCCGTGCTAAACTTGCATTTATTTGTCTATGTTATCAGTGTAAACAGGGAAGACACTCATAGCTATGTGTAAGGCAGATCATAATCGTTATGATGGTAACAATGGTACTGTTAGTGATAATAAACCGGACACAACAGTAGCCACGTAAAGATTGCAGCTAACGTCGGTAATGAAGGCCTATCTGAAAGGTAGCTTTGGCCTGTGTTGTATATGGTGATTCATGTATAAACGGCATAAATCCAAACAGTAACAGCATTACTGGATCAGGGATCACAACGTACCTTCATAAAACTTGACTGCCTTAATGGGATGAAGTACAAATGGGAGATCCTGCTATATCTCAAGTTATCTGGCTTTCTCTCGAATAAGAAGGCCCAGTCATACACACTGTTTATGTAACTGTCAGGCTGGGCAATGAGAGAAAACGTATTAAGGCCGTAATTGTGGAAGGCCTCCCAGAGAAAATATCTATCATAAGGCTTGGTATCGCCTACTGAAAGGCTTTCGGTAAGGTAAATTTGGCACCTTCTGATATATCATGATTCTGTGGGGCCAAAAGATATTTTGATAGGTAGTGACCAATATGCCACCTTTTGTAAAGGGTATACAAAGAAATGCGGATCACCCTTCTAAGGACCGCAGGTCACGGGATGTATGGCAGGCTTCCTCGTAACGATAATGAATGACTGGAGGAATCCATAAATACAGTTACGGTGTGTCTACTCATGAAGTAATCACCCAGGTATAAATAATTTACTTCAATAAGATGAAGTTTGAACCTGTGTATAAATTATGGATATGACACATAGGGAACAATGTAAATGAAGAAAGTCAGATGATTCTTTACTCAAGAACAATACCATAAGATTTAAATTTGAATCTGGACAATACTGGGGTGAGACTTCCGTGGAAGCTTAACCATCCAGATCCACCACCAACTAATAACCTGGATGGCGTATTGGACAATTAAAGGCTCACTCCACGAATTGAGCCAGACACCAGAACTTTTACTGCTTACGATGATATAATTAATGACAGTTAAATAATAAATTCATAGAGGAGGTACCTCCCGAGCAAACCCAGATTTATGGTCACTATTTGCCACACCAGGAGTGAAGAAGGATTCTAAGACACTCCTCCGAGAATTGTTTTAATTGTAGTGCCAGGAGTAATAAAGGCGTACCTAGTTTGAATGGACTGTTTCGGATGACAGGTCCGTCGTTGACGGAAAAACTGGGAGACATACTTATTAAACTTCAGGGTTAAGAATTGCTTTACGGGCGATATAAGTAAAGCTTTCTGAGAGTGGGTCTGCAGGAGCGACCGGATTTGCACTAGGTTTCTTATGCCCGAGAATCCTAGTGACGCCACTTTAGTCCCCACTGAAAGACTTTTACGCTTCAGGAAGTGGTATTGTTTGGTGGCAACTTCCAGTCCGATCCTACTCCAGGCAACGATTAAATTCACACCTTAAGCGTACGGGTTTCCCTGAGTGGATAATGGTTAAACAATTTTAAGTGGACAAATGCTGGGGGTGATGTCTCCTGAAGAGGAACTAAATGACACATACGCAGGGGCTAATGAAATAATGCCAATTTGCCAAATATGCCCCTGAGGGAATGGAACAGTAATCGTTCCCAGTTTAAGAGTTCAAATTAATAAAGACAACCCGGATAGAAGTGTTCCAAAGATAGTAATGTGCTGGGACTGACTTGGACACAGGGGAGACTTGTTATCGTTAAGTCTAAAATGACTACAGCATGCCCAATAAAATTAACCAAGAGAGTCTTGCATGCAGAAGTTTTCCCAAATGCTTCGATTCCACTAGGCTTAGTGTCCCCCACTTACATAAGGGGAAAATTGTTGAAACAAATCAGCATGGAAGCTTAATGTGCTTGGATGAAACCCTACCTGAGGAAATTTGGCGAAAGGTGGAAGAACTTATAGGGAATAGTAAAATACCCCCAAAATGTTTGAAGTTCCCCCTAATGTGGCCATTCAAGATGGAGAAATGTACTTCCACATTTTTTGCGATGCTTCGAAATAGCATATGGTTAAAAAAGAGGGGGATTATTCAGTCGCTTACCTTCAATGTAATAGGCCATTTTCTCTTGTTATGTCTACGGCTAGGTGCTCCAATCAAAATCCGCACCTTCCTCAGACTGGAATTAACGGCATTTATGTAGGTGTCAAATAAAGCCAATTATATAAGAATAAATTGCGAAATAAATATCAGCGACATGCCGTACTTTTGGTCTGGATAACGAGGTATCCTTACAATTAGTTTTGTAATGTGCATAAATTGTGTACGTACTAAACATAGTCGCTGAAATCAATCAAATGCCACTGGAGAAATATAACATTTGGGTCAGCATATGTTAACCTTTAAATCACATTCCTGGTGACGAGACCCAGCTGACTTCTTTTTCTTGTCTCGAGCTTTGACCTAAAAATTTGTGAGTGCTTTATCGTGGTTAAAGGGCCAAGTTGGCTGTGGACAAAATTAACTGCTCGGTGCAAAAGGCACATATTGCTCCGTCGAAAATTACGGTGAGCACCGCTCCCCGGTCAGTATCCCCTCCTTAGCCATTGATATGAACAGGTATCATCCTTACCTAAGCCTGAATGTGTACAGGTTAGTGTTTACATTTATAAGTAAGTATGAATATCTCACATAATTTTCACCCATCGCCCTTGAAATACTGGCTACAGAGGTACAAGAAGAAACCTACAGGGATGAGATTAAATTCATGATGACGGAAAAATTGTGAAAGGCTCATAATAGAAAAGCGGGGCTGTTTATTTAGAGGATGATGTAATTAGTGCAGAGCAGTTACAAAATGCTGAATTGGGGAATAATGCTAAGTCACCCTGTCTTGCTGCCCACAAAACCCATCACATACAACCTTGAATGTCTTTAATCGCCCGTTTTTATAAAAATAACGTGATGCACAGTGGGTCCAGGATACTTAAACTGTATTCCGGGAAACTCTACTGGATCCACAAGGACGGCAAAGGTAAAAGTGTGTGGTGGTTATACAATCATGTGTAATATGACTCCGTGTTGAACGCCAAAAAACCCCTTTACCCAGGATGTACCCATGTCCTCCACCATTGCCCCAAGGAACGCGTGCAGTTGGTAAAACCATTTGAGTGAACGGAGGGAACTATAGGGCCAATCATTTTGACAGGTATCTTCAGATGGTGTCCCCTTGAAGTGTAATGTTATGTCTATTTACTTGTACAGCTACTAGGGCTGTTCATTCTAGAAGTGGCTCAGGACTTTTCCCTGCATAACAGTCATTACAGCTGTTTCCGGAAATTTTCACTTAGACGATCCTGTCCCAAGATTGATGACTCAATAATGGCCCCCAATTTTTGTAGCGGGAGCTCAACACATGATGAAATTAAATAAGATGATGATGTACAGTCCCTTTGTTACCCAGTGGGGTGGTGTCCTGGAAATTTATTACTCCCAGAGTCCCCTTGGCAAGGAGGACTGTACGATAGAATGATAGGTACAGTGAAAAGATGTCTTTCGTATGGTGCAACACAGAAAGAATGATTTGGAGGAGTTCTGGGCAGTGTTGGTGGAGGCCAGAGAACGAGTGAACAATCGCCCTCTGTCATAGCATGAGCGACACTCCTGACCGCGAGATACTGACTCCCTCTCACCTAATTATGTGGACAAAGGTTAAGAAGCTGCACCTAGCTATAAGATAATCCGAGGGAAGTGATGAGTGATTACAATAACGTAACTGAGGTGAGAGACAAGTTCAGAATAAGATGTAAAATAAGGTAATTATTCATAGTTCCCTGATGTGTGGCGAAAAGAATAATCTCTTCACTATGTGAACACTTTATGGTGCCGCCAGAGGCAGTAAACCGACAGACCATTCAACCAGGTGACATGGTTAATTGATAACTGACCAACATCGAACATTGTGGCCTCTGGGCAAGGTAGTTACATTATACCCAGATTGCACAAGGTGTGTCAGAAGCGTCAAAGTGTTGTGTCGTGGGTCAGAAAGTTTGCGTACCATTATAAATTAATTCCCTTAGACTTTAAATGGTGTTTTTCAATCCCAGTGCAGATGGAAACCTAAGGGAAAGTGACACGAGTGATATTGACAGACAAACTGACCGGTAATGCAAGAAGAAACTGTAAGTAAACCCACTAGGAAAACATCAGCGCAATCTAGAGAGGCTGAATCTCTACTGGAGGAAGACGGCAATTAAGTCGTCTAACAACGACTTCCGCCCAGGCCGCAGTGTGGAAAATTTTTTAATTTTCCGAAACTATAGCGCCTAATAGGTGATTTATGTGCCGATATGAGTCAAAATGTATTTGAAATAGAGTAAACAAGATTACCCTTTGACGCATGCGCGGATTGTTTGTAGGTGGTGAGGAAGGCTGGAAAGCATGGAACCACGAAATTGGCATTCACAGGCGGCCCTAAGGAATTAATATAGGCCCTCATTTTCATAATAGAAGTCGTAACTGTTCTGTGGAGAGTGAGGGAACATATTAACGGAACACGTGTAATAGAGTGGTAAACGTTGAAAAGGTAGGACCGGTGACTGACGCGTCACTATGACTGTGTCCTGGGGAAAATTACCCTGGTTTTAATCATCACTCATCGGTCTCATATCTTTAATGGAGTGGTCTCAATGTGTATAAATAAATTTGAGACGTTAAATCGTCCTTGTGAATGTTAATGTAATCAGTGATAATAACATTGAGTTATGAGAATGCGGGATGTTAAATAAGTCCGCCTTGCTCCATAGATGAAGCACGTTAGACCTGTGTTCCCGAGGCGAGGAAAGTGAAGCTCATTGATCCAACGATTTCTAAACCGGACAAACTACGGAAACCTCGTCCTGCCGGAATGAAAACCTGTCGGTGTAGCAGGACATCGAAAATGAGATGGTGAATGGAAGAAATAAGGAGTACAATCACCCACAGTTAAGTAACCTCTAGTTATAACAAACTTATGCTGGCCATTGTGTTATGTTTGAATTAAGATAGGTTATGAGTGATCCACCACATCAATTGACCACCAGAGAACATCTGGTAAGGGTTGGGATTATGTACAATGTTTTCCTTGATGGATGTATCCAGGTGTATCCTACCCCCCCCCCCCCCTTCATTCAGCTAATACTATTATAATCTATACGTCCACAATTAAGTAGTAGCATCACCTACTTGTGGGTGCTATCCAATCCATACTGGTCTCTCGATAGAAATGGATAAGATTGTGAGGTCGAGTGGACCACTTGCCGCGACCAGGGTGGTTAAGTTTTCTCACATGTCTACAACGGGCGGTTGACTACGTAAACAATATGTTTGTCCTCCCAAAGAGAGATTACTGGTATGTAAATAATGTTGAGGTACATACAGGTAAGCACCCTAGAAATAAATTTCCACAGTAGTGTAATGTAATGGGGGTTTTTTTTGATTAATTGCTCTATTATTGTTCAAATTTCACAATTAAAGGTACGCAAAAGAATAAAAGTAAAAAATAATCAATGTTAATGTCATGGTTATAATATGATATAAGATGGTAACAGGTACACAGGTACCTGTTAATCAACTACCTCATTTTGAAGATTTTACTAGTAAGCATAAGTCACCTTATGTAATTTTCTTTTTTACTATTGTTTTGCTTAAACATTAGCTAATTGATACATTCTTCTCCTGTCCATATTACTACCTCATAGATTTTTTTAAATACTATCAATTGATATTACTTACTAAAATTAATATTATCATTTTTACTATAATTTCAATTTACTGCTTAACATTTTTGACATTTAATAACCATTACTTGTCTAATTACCTTACCTGTTTTAATACCACATTTACTAGCCTTTAGAGTCCTTAATTACCTTGTACAGCCATATAACCTCAGTAAACTACCGATTGGCAATATCGAATGAAATAAACATTACTTTTTTTCAATTTTTTTGTAACATTTATTATTACAAAATTTTATTAAACACCATATTTAACTACCAGGTCAATTTTACTTTTGTATACTTTAAAACATTATTTTATCTTCCCATAACATTTTGTTTGCCAAATTTTCAAGTTTGTATATTCAAACTCCAACCTTTATATTCATCCTTTGTACCTGTGTAACTGTGACCTGACTACAATCTTACTAAGACATATTTATAACCAAGACATTACCAATTGTCTAATTTTTACTATTATTCTTTGGTACTTTAATTGTGATTTTATTTGAGTCAATTAAATCTAGTTATACCTCTTGATCTTGTCAACAACCTATACCAGACGCTAGTGGCAATGTCAAGTACCATTTCAATTTGTATTTTATATTATAAGTTATATTATAATTCTACTCTAAGATAGTTTTCATATCCTAGTGACCTATATTAGTGTTTGCAATTAGTGTATATTCCAATTATAATTGTTCAATGCCCCTTTACCTATCTTTGCTAACTAGTACCAACTACCTCACCATATCTTTTTTGTCATTGTAAATCTAGTTATACTCTAATTCTTGTAAACAATCTTAATATAACACCTAGTGCAATTACAACTGAGAGTCCTTGTGCCTTTTTTATATTATTAGATTAAACTCAGTTTGTACTATAGTCATACAAATTCATTTATTAGACATATTGCAATTACTAGTGAGATACGGGTGCTATTTTTAATTTGTAATATTATATTATTAGATTAAATCCAGTTGTACTATGCTCATTCTACCTCAAAACATAGACTCCACAACCAGTGCAATTACAAGTGAGAGTCCTTTTCTATTTTAAATTTGTATTTAATATTACTAGTTTAATACTAGTTGTACTTTAGTTCATTCCAGCCCTAACACATAGACAACATCAACTTCAATATGTGTAGTAGTAACTATACTCTATATGACCAAAATACTCTAGCTATATACTTATCCAAGCTTCCACCACTACAGAAATCAGTACTATCACTCAAAAGGCACATAACTCAGGATATAAATAACCATAATTTTAAACCTAGAAGATGATGACACGTTTGACCCTGATCTAAACCTCCATAATCTGACACACAATCAAAACCTATTGGAAATAACTGCCTTTTATTACACAGCATCCCAATCCAGCACTATCCTAAACAATGCTAAAAGTCAATCAGTACTTAACTACAACATCAGATCCTTAAGCAACACTATGAATGAGACCTCCTGGCACTCCTTGATCACTAAGCCACCCTTCTCCTGCATTATTCTTACTGAACCTTGGCTTAAAAGCAGAGACACAAAAGATATCAACCTCTACCCGTATCACAGCAAGTTCAAAACTGCGACCAAAACCAAGGTGGGGGTGTATTGCAATCTATTACTCTAACCATATTTATCTGTATAAGCACTACTTGCTTTTAGTATGAATAAGGGGAAACATTTTTGCTAATTTTACTGTAAAAAACCTTAAGACACCAATAACAATCGGTGCCGTTTTACCGGATACCTACACAAACATCCCAAATTCAGTGAGAAATTAAAGTCACTAATAACAAACAGATCCTATGCATAATCACCACCTTCTCTTAGCTGGAGCCTTCAAACATCAACCTTTGCTACTACTAGATGATCTGCCTGTAACTTATTTTCTTAACTATATGAAACAACACACTTCTCATACCAACAATAACATAAACCAACCAGGGTCACTGAGACAAGTGCAACCCATAATAGACCACATATGGACCAATATACTAGCCCCCCTTAAATCAGGGATAATCACACAGATATCACTACAGACCACTACCCTACCTTCCTCCTGACAACATTAATAAACCACCACTTTGAATACAACAAAGTCCTCATTTAGACTCCATGACGAGGCCCAATAAGGAAGTTCACAACTGCCCTTAGAGATTGTTGACTGGCCTACAGAATTTCCAAAGGGCCAAGGGATTGAGGGACTGGACAGACATTTTTTGAAAAATTACTTAGACTTTACAACAAAAAATTGCCCTTAAAAACGAAACAGATCACAAACAAAAAGGGGTTTTGGTTGCCCATTTGGGTAACCAACCCCTTTAAAATCCATTGACAAGAAACACCAATATAAAAGCAAAAATAGAAAGGTTAATACACAAAGATTTTTTAAAACACATTCATCGCTCTCACCAAAGAATAAAGAAAGCAAACAACTATACTACCCATGATTCACAGACACTATGCTAACTGTTAAAAAAAGGGCAGCTCAGGCTTGGGGAAAAGTTTCTCTGGATCGAGTCATGTCACTGACGGGAACAGAGAGGTCCATAAAGGGGGTTAAATGTTTGGGGGATCTGTAACAAGGGGCTTTCCCCACAGGATCAGTTTGGGCCCCTTGTTTTTATAATATATATCAATGATCTTGATGAGGAATTACTAGTGATATAAAAATTTCGCCGATGACACAAGATAGGAGGTAATTGTTCAAAGTGGTTAGGGCCCCTTCAGAGGATTTAAACAAATTTTATTCTTGGTCAAAAGGGCAGATGCAGTTCAATGTAGATAAATGCAAGGTTCTGAATTGAGTCCCATAACCCTATACATAAAAGTTAAATTTTTAAAACTTACCCATACAGTTTGCGAAAAGGATTGGAGTTATGGTGAGCAAAACCCTTTAAACCAAACGCAATGCCAAAAGAAAGTAATAAGCAAAATTACGGGGATAAAGTTAAAAAACAGTGCAACATCTGGAATTTTTAAAAAATTCCAGATGTTCACATGTGCAAACTTTCAATTCGTTTTAAAACCTTTCTCACGATTACTGGGATGTATTAAAAAATGTAAACAACAGAAGCCAGGGGTCATACTGAAGTTTTATACAGCAATCAGCAATCAGCAATTACAATAAAAAATGGAGTTACAAAAAATGATGTCTAACAAAAAAAAACGTCAAAACCTTTGTTCAGGTGGAAAATTTAAACGGAAAAAAAATACACCAGTTTTTTCAGCGAAGGGGAAAAATACTAGTGGGGAAAACATCAACAGGAAAAACAATATACCATCTCAAATGAACCGATTTCTCTACCTTCCTTAGAAACTGACATTTCTTTAACAGATTAAAAATCCCCTTAAAAATTTAAACGTGTGGTACATATAGTGTACGTTACTATTATATTGTCAAATTATTTTTATTATTTTCTCACAAATAATCCCAACTACCTCCAATACTCTTTACTTCTTTTTACTCTTAATTGCTCATTTTTTTAAACTAAAAGTCAAATTTTACCCCAAATTAAAAATATTCATTATTCTTCCCGTCCATTTAAATTTTTTTTATCACTACTTTTTTTTTTTGTCACTTTTCATTGGGTTGAAATTATGTATTTCCAATTACTTTTTTGCAAGTACAAAACTATCTTTTGCAGCTAGACCAACTACCTCTTTTTTTTTTTATTTTTATTATGAAATAAACTGCTCAATTTATTTAATTTTACAAATCAGATCTTACTCCAAACCAAAATTTATTCATAGTGACCCCTGTCCATTTAACTTTGTTTCCTTTATTTAAATTTTTAGTCCCTTATATATTTTCCCCTTTTATTTTAGCTTTATATAAAAAACCCATTTTTATATATTCACAATTGTTAAAAAAATCAAGGTGCATTTTTCAGGTGCAAAAGTAGAATAAGTTCCAATTTTGCCTTTATTCCAAAGCTCATTATTTGATTACCACTTTATTCTTTCCCACAACTTATATTAGTCCCCTTTTTATTATTATTTTTATTAATTCTAACTTTTAAAAAAATTCCCTTTTATAGTTCTCCCTCTATCATTTCCCAAAGCCCCATTTTTGACCACAAATTTGTATTACCCCTTTTTAATTGTCTCCTTTATTTTAGTTTTAAAAAAAAAAAAAAAAAAAAAACTCCCTTAGCTCTTAAATTTTACATTTTTTAAAAATAATTCAGGTGTATTTTTTACTTAAGACTTTTTACTTTGTTTATACTTATTCTAACTATAGATTCACTACAAATCTATGATTCAAGCATTGATTTCCAAAACCCCTCTTATTTAATGACTTAAATGAATAAACAGTTATGTAATTACTACACTGCAAAACAATAAAAGGCATTTTCCAGTCCCCACAACAAACTTTTTTAAACTAAAATACGTTTTTTTAGCAAGCATTACGATGACCTCATACATTACTAATTCTTTCATCCCAAATATGTCCATCATTACATAACTGAAACCGGGCAAAGTGATATACAATGTCTATGCATTTCTGGTTACACACCCAAACCCAAACTGTGGGCCGACCAACAAGGGGGTGGCACAGCCATATACTACCAGCCCAACTAAATGTATCATAATACTTGCACAAGGATGAACATGGGAATAATAAAAGCCAAATTCAAACCCAAAATACCTACAAAACCTCTCACATTGATAAACATCTACGAGTTCCACATCAAAACATTACCCAATTTAGTAAAAAACCCTAGGAAGTATGTAATGATCCCGCATGAAAAAGATCATTACTACCCGGGGATTAAATAAAAATCTCCTGGCAAGACCAGGACCCACACTTACTGAATTCACAAACAAAATGAAACTGTATGTTGCTCCCAAAACAGTAACAAAACCTACAAATTTAAGGACTAGTGTTTCCCTATTGACCACATCGGGCCAACCCCATATCCCCTTTTAAAAATCAGGCTAATTACAGAAAATCCCACAGACCCTACCCACTTTCCTAAAAACAACCCTTTTGGTAAATTACCCCAAGCACTACAAAGTCACTTCAACTTCCAAGGGGCAGCCTTTAATAACTTCAAACAGCAGTAGCAAAAAAAGACTGGCACACTGACTAAAATCTATACAGATATTGACAATGTATTAATAATTTTCTAAAAAAAACCCCAAACCTCTATAACAAGCCTGCCCTAAAAAAACAAAAGTTACAGCTAAGAGACTGAACTCCCTGCTAACACCCACATTCTCAAATCCATAAAAACAAAAAACAATATAAAAAAAGTACGAATGGGTCCATAACCAAGACCAAACAAAACGTTACTCGCAGTCTAACCACCCGATAAGAAGGACAAAAAAATTGTTTAGAAACAATTTTCCAACTTTTGAGGTGATATAAAAAAAAAACCGGAAAAACCCATCGAATTTAGGGAAAAAAAAAAGATTCCAAATGCAAATAAAATTAGCAAAATCAATGAACCCCCAATCCCACCAACAGAAAAAGCAAACAAACCCAAAATTTTTTCTCCACTATAGGAAAAAACCTTCCAATAAAATTCCCCAACTCAGAACCCCACCAAACTACCTCACCGCAACTACCCCAACACATGTTCCCAGCTCCCACTAACCCCTACGAAGTCTCCCATTATCAACACACTAAAAAAAAAACAGGAGATTTAAAAAACCTTACCCCCCCTTTAAAAACAAAAAAATGCACAAATGCTATCACCAATCATTGCAACACTCTTTAACAAACCATTGAATCCTCCCCCCCCTTCCCACATATCAAAAGCTAGGGCACCCCGACCAAAAGGAGGAGACCAAAAAAGAGTTGAAAACATAGGGCCAAAATCCAAATTCACCCTCCTCAAAAATCTTCGAAAAAAAATTTTCAAAAGAATTACTCCACCTTTCTCCCAAAACATACTCAACCCCCGCCAATTTTTGGGTTCGGGCCCAATAAAAAACTAATGTTGCATTTTTCACTGCTAGAACATATAACACTGCAAAAAAGAAAAAAGAAGCCCACTGGGGGTCTTCATTTACTTATAAAAATTTTGATACAGTGACCATGACTTCACCCCGAAAAATTGTACACTAGGTAAAAGGGCACTCCCCCAAATACCTCAATCAACCTCAGCAACAGAACCAAAATTTGGGGATCAAAAAGGGGGAAACTCCTCTGCACAACCAATTTCAGTTGGTGCCCACAGGGGAATGTCCCTTTGGGCCCCTTCTCTTTCCCTATCATAAATGACCCACCAAATCTTTGCAACTACCAAACCCACACTATTGCGAAGCACACATACGCTTTCTCCCACCCGAGCCCCTCACGCTACCAATACTGTAAATACCGAATTACGAAAATATCTACCCGGGTGAGAACTAACAAACAAAACTAAACATTTACAAAACCTACTTCATTTAGTTTGGTAACAGAGCTACAAATCCCCCCTTAAAATAATGATAAAACGGGTCACCTTCACAAAGCTAACAAGGAAAATTTTAGTCCCCTTGTAAAACCAAATTTCAAACACATATACAAAAAATTTTCCAAGAAAATTTCAAGACTGTAGGCAACTTCAAGATACGGTCTATCTCCCCAGTCAGCCCCCCTGGGGCCCCATATCCTCTCTTATTTACCCCTACTCACCTTGGAATTTGTGCATGGGCTCAAAAACAAATAACCATCCAACCATAATTTCCCAACAAAAGGGTGCAGTTGAATGATAACAAATTTTCCATAGGGGCCCCACTCCACCAATATTCAAAACACTAAACCTCCTCACCATACAAAACATCCATATTATACGCACCTATTACATACATAGAACACTTAAATTGAATTAAACCCCCCCCTCAAACATCTCCTTGCAACCTCAAAAAGAACACATGACATAATACAAAAACAGATCACTCTTTGATGTTCCCCGTGTCCATTCACACTATGAAAAATCAATGCACTAAAACCTAAAATCTGGAATTCATTTCCCGTAAAAATAAAAGAAACACTACCTTTTATAAATTTAAGTCTCTTCTCAAAGATCACTTACCACCCAAAACAAAAAAAAAAGAAAACTGAACCCTTTTAAAAATTTTATATTTAAATGTTTCACAATTTTTTATCACATAAATGTTTAAACCTAAAACCCAATCTAACTTTATTATTTTTTAAATACACTACCTAACAGAATACTCCATTCTACTGAATGTACAACAATGCATACAACCATATGACCTGTCTTTGTAATACTCACTTGTGCTTTATAGTAACCTGTTTACATTAATGTTTTATCACTGATTTCATCATTGCTTAGTTAATCTTAAGTTAATTTTAAGCCAGCCCGTAATGCTATGCATAGTATAAGTGGCTTTGGCATACTGCTCTTACCTGTATTTGTTGTACCTCTGTATGTGTGCTCAAATTTTTAAATAAAATAAATAAATAAAATAAATAAATCATTAGTAAGGCCTCACCTAGATTATGCAGCTCAGTTCTGGTCTCCATATTACAGAATGGACATAAATTCGTTAGAAAACATTCAGTGTAGGATGACTAAATTAATACATAGCATTAGAAATCTTCCTTATGAAGAAAAATTGAAGACTCTTAAGTTACATTCACTTGTTAGACGAAGAATGAGGGGAGACCTGATCGAAGTGTATAAGTGGAAGATAGGTATTAATAAAGGGGATTTAATAAGGTCTTGAGGATGTCTCTCCAAGAGAGAACCCGCAGCAATGGATTTAAATTTAAATAAGTTTTAGATTTAGAAAGGACATAGGAAAGTATTGGTTTGGAAATAGGGTAGTTGATGAGTGGAACAGTCTACCTAGTTGGGTTATTGAGGCTGGGACTTTGGGTAGTTTCAAATCTAGGTTGGATAAGTACATGAGTGGGAGGGGTTGGATTTGAGTGGGATTTTCACATCAGAGCTTATTTCTTGGGTGGCATTGAAAATTGGGTTGGGCAAATGTTTTGTTAGTGGGATGAATTGTAAAGGACCTGCCTAGTATGGGCCAGCAGGCCTCCTGCAGTGTTCCTCCTTTCTTATGTTCTTATGTTCTTATATAAAAAAGACCTGGAAAACACTCTCTCAGATTCTAGGGACCCACAAACTGAAAAAAAAACAAGAATATTGTCCTAACTAAACCTAATGAAACACCAATACATCCCACTGACACAGCTAACAAGATAACAACTTCTTCTCAGCCATAGGATCTAATCTCGCCAAAAAAATCCCACATACTAATGCCTATGCAGGGACTACCTAGAGGGGAATTTCCCAAATTCCTTCTATCTTGCACCAACTGAGCCCTCGGAAGTCCCCCGAATTATAAAAGTCACTTAAAAGCAACTCAGGAATCTGCCCTAATGTCCACCATTACTGTACAAGCGAGCGGCTATTTCATTACTTTTTAAAAAAGTCACTAGAAACTAGCACCTTCCCGAAACTACTCAAGATGGCAAGGGTTACACCAATACATAAAGGTGGTGACCCTCCCAACTTAAACAACTATAGGCCAATATCAAACTTACCATTGCTATCCAAAATCTTTGAGAAACTCGTGCACAGGAGACTATATTCATTTAAACACACAAAACATACTCAACCCCTGCCAATTTTTGGGTTTTGGAAATAAAAGCACTCTGTGTTCATCAAGAACTGCAGAAGCCCCTATCACACCCTTTTTTATCCTATGGAGAGGGAGATGAACACGGGGTCGTCCATAGTTCTTTAAAAACAACAACATAGCCCACTCCACAATGGGGGCAGTAAAAAAACAAAGCAAAGAACTACAGACCAATAGCACTAACATCCCATATCATAAAAATCTTTCCCAAGAAGCAAGAACACCACCCATCTAGAAACCCACCATTACACAACCCAGGGGAACATGGGTTTAAACAGGGCGCTCCTGTCTGTTTTTAACTATTGGATCACTACGACAAGGTCCAAATGCACTAGAAGACAAAAAGAATGCAGATGTAATATATACAGACTTTGCAAAAGCCTTCGACAAGTGTGACCATGGCGTAATGCGCACAAAATGCGTGCTAAAGGAATAACAGGAAAATTCGGTCGATGGATCTATAATTTCCTCACTAACAGAACACAGAGAGTAGTCGTCAACAGAGTAAAGTCCGAGGCAGCTCGGTGAAAAGCTCTGTTCCACAAGGCACAGTACTCGCTCCCATCTTGTTCTTCATCCTCATACCGACATAGACAAGGATGTCAGCCACAGCACCGTGTCTTCCTTTGCAGATGACACCTGAATCTGCATGACAGTGTCTTCCATTGCAGACACTGCAAGGCTCCAGGCGGACATCAACCAAATCTTTCAGTGGGCTGCAGAAAACAATATGAAGTTCAACGATGAGAAATTTCAATTACTCAGATATGGTAAACATG
This sequence comes from Cherax quadricarinatus, assembly GCF_026875155.1. NCBI lineage: Eukaryota > Metazoa > Arthropoda > Malacostraca > Decapoda > Parastacidae > Cherax > Cherax quadricarinatus. The sequence continues at coordinate 1,710,697 of NC_069458.1, read as the reverse complement.
AGGAAATTAAATCTTCATCAGAGTACAAAACAAATTCTGGCCACAAAATAGAGCGAAACACCAACGTCAAAGACCTGGGAGTGATCATGTTGGAGGATCTCACCTTCAAGGACCATAACATTGTATCAATCGCATCTGCTAGAAAAATGACACAATGGATAATGAGAACCTTCAAAACTAGGGAGGCCAAGCCCATGATGACACTCTTCAGGTCACTTGTTCTATCTAGGCTGGAATATTGCTGCACACTAACAGCACCTTTCAAGGCAGGTGAAATTGCTGACCTAGAAAATGTACAGAGAATCTTCACAGCGCGCATAACGGAGATAAAACACCTCAATTACTGGGAGTGCTTGAGGTTCCTAAACCTGTATTCCCTGGAACGCAGGAGGGAGAGATACATGATTATATACACCTGGAAAATCCTAGAGGGACTAGTACCGAACATGCACACGAAAATCACTCACTACGAAAGCAAAAGACTTGGCAGACGATGCACCATCCCCCCAAAGAAAAGCAGGGGTGTCACTAGCACGTTAAGAGACCATACAATAAGTGTCAGGGGCCCGAGACTGTTCAACTGCCTCCCAGCACACATAAGGGGGATTACCAACAGACCCCTGGCAGTCTTCAAGCTGGCACTGGACAAGCACCTAAAGTCAGTTCCTGATCAGCCGGGCTGTGGCTCGTACGTTGGTTTGCGTGCAGCCAGCAGCAACAGCCTGGTTGATCAGTCTCTGATACACCAGGAGGCCTGGTCACAGACCGGGCCGCGGGGGCGTTGACCCCCGGAACTCTCTCCAGGTCTCCAGGTAAACTAATGATGCAATCATAAAAATGCTAGATCTGCTTTACACAGCATTGGAAAATAAGGAATATCCACTAGGAATTTTTATTGACCTAAGAAAAGCTTTTGACACAGTAGACCACGACATCCTACTCCACAAACTTGACCATTACGGTATAAGAGGCCATGCGCTTGCTTATTTCAAATCTTACCTTACTAATAGGTATCAGTATGTTACCATTAAAGACACAGCATCAACAACACGGCCACTTGATACTGGAGTTCCACAGGGAAGTGTCCTTGGTCCCCTGCTCTTCCTCATATATATCAATTATCTTCCAAACGTATCCCAACACCTGAAACCCATTCTCTTTGCTGACGACACGACTTATGTCATCTCTCACCCTAATCTTGCCACCCTCAACACCATTGAAACGAGGAGCTGATCAAAATATCGACTTGGATGACAGCCAATAAACTTACGCTTAACACTGACAAAACCTACTATATTATGTGTGGTAGCAGAGCAGGAGATGCACAAATTAACATTAAGATCGACAACACTCTAATTACCAGAATAATGAGGGAAAATTTCCCTAGCCTAAAACCTTGACAACAACCAAAAATTTTTCAGCACCCATACCCAAAAACATAACCAAAAAAGTATCCAAAACAGTTGGGATCCTCTCCAAGATAGGATACTACGTCCCGCAAAAGGGCCCTTCTACACTATACCACTCACTTTATTTATCCATACCTCCCCTATGCTATTTGTGCTTGGAGATAAAACTGCAGCAACACACCTAAACCCAATAATAACCCAACAAAAAGCTGCGGGTAAGAATAATCACTAAATCCCATTCCTGGCAAACACCCCCCCCCCACTCTTCATAGATCTAAACTTACTCCCTGTTCATACACCCACACTTACTACTGTGCAATCTACATCTACAGGACCTTAAACTCCAATATAAACCCTTTGGGACTTAAAACGTTTTCTTGATAGTTGTGACAGAACCACAGGCATAACACCAGACACAAACATCTCTACGATTCCCCATGTCCGAGTAACCTTTTACAAAATTCAATGTATGTCAAAGGCCCTAAAATCTGGAACACCCTACCTGAGAACTCTAGAACTGCAGACACATTCATCTCCTCCAAAACTACCATTAGAAAACATCTTATCTCCCTGATAAACCCTATCAACTAACTACACGAATACCACCTGGTGGTTCACACTTACACTCACTCACCCATTTGACCATAAACAGAAATATTAATCTCAATCTTAGTCACTTAGCCATAATACCACAGTCTCGGCTGAGTGGTTGAGGGGAGTAGACGTGTGCTGGGGATCTGGACCTACTAATTCACAGGCCTACCCATTTCTCCAGACTGATAAGTCATCATTAAAACTCCTACTGTTGGAAGACAGCTTCAGTGTTGTGAGAACTCTTATGTGCGAGCATTGACTAAGGATATACCTAGTCAAACACTGGAAATAGTTTTCCTTTTTGCAAAGGCCCTCACAGACCTCTGCTTCCCCTCTGCCTTTCATTTGACCTCAGCCTTTCGCCTCTATCAACATAGAGCGTAGAGGCGAATTTTGCTAGTCCACTGCTACTCGTGCCTCTCAAAATGCTCACAACTCATCGCTTTACCAACCTGAGGAATAACGATGAGTGTGCATGCACGTCCTACGTGAGTTGGTAACCCAGGTGTCCACACACTGAAAATTCGTCTTTCACTCCAAGACACGTGTGCTAGAAGTTCTGCAAGTTTGGAGAGTAACAATCTCTACGAGTATTGCAGTGTGTGGTAACTCTTGAGAAGTCTGCCTCAGCCTGTGACCTTGAGCGAGGCACTGCATCACCTGCCTGAGACTTTCGCCCATATTGACTATGTGAAGAAAGGCGAATGTGCGTGCTCAGTTACCTCTGCTGTCCTCCTGTATCCCCAACTCTCCTTTAAACTCAGCCGTTCGCCTCTATCAACGACGTGCAGTGTAGAGGTGTATTTTGCTGCCCCACTGGTACTCGAATATGTGAGTTCCGCAAGTGCTGCAGATTTGTTGTAACTATTTGCATGAGTGGATTATGCTGACTTAGGACATTGTGCTACCATCAGTACCTACGTAGGTTTTAAAATGAGTAGGAATGTCTGGCCTGCTGGGTGACCTTGAAAATGGCACTATAAGACCCGCAAGCCACTTACACCCATACTGCGTGTGTCTAGTGAGGTGAATGTCCCTCCTCGACTTTCCTATTCCACCGGTACCCCTTTAAAACTCGTCGCCATTATCTACATAGGGGATAACGGCGAGTTTAGCTGATCCAGGCCAAACAGCGCTCCAAGCCAGCCAGTAAAGGCCCAAAGGCTACATCTGTTCTGAATCCCAGAATGCCTTTGTGAACGTTCTACAGTGTTCCGGCCGTACCTTCGGTGTGTGAGAACTAGTTCTTATGTAGTGAAATTTGTCTGTCATCCAAGACACGTGGCTAGATGTGTTAAGTGCTGCGGGTTTGGAGTTAACAAGTAGTACAGGTTTGGTAACTCTCGAGACGACTGTGGGCCCAGTGAATGACCTTGAAAATTGCACTGCGACCTGCAGGCCACTACCCCCATATTGCCTGTGTCTAGCGAGGTGAATATCCTTTCCTTGTCCCTTCTCCTTCCTCGTTTGGAACTCAGCCAATTCGCCTCTATTTGCTTGTGGTCTAGAGGCGGTTTTTTGCCAGACCACATGGGTGCTTGAGTGCCCGTGTCCTCTGTGCTGCACTCCGCTCATCTTGCGAGTGTCTCCGGGTTTGCCTGCCTGCCTGCCTGCTGCAAGAGGTGTCCGGGTGGTTGGCGCGGGCTTGGTGAGCACAGTCAAGCAAGCTTGAGGGCAGCACTAAAAGCTAGCCAGAACAAGCTAAGGCAGCCTGTAGTAATAGCTGTCCTAGGGCCCAGCATGTCTGTATACGTTCTGCAGTGCTGCTGGCATACCAGTGTTTCCTGTAGTGGCTTGAGAACAATTTGACGAGCATTGCAGTGCTGACATTTTGAGTGGGACATGCCAGAGGTTCACTTATAAACATGTAAGCTTGTGGGATTGGCTTGTACACAGTGAACATTCATCTGTCATAACGTTGTGCTAGAAGTGTTAAGTGCTGCTTTCCCCAACAGTTAATTGTCATTTGTAAGCTTGTATTAAGACTTTAAAAGGCTCAGAGTGTGCTTCATTGTAGCGACTCCTTACATTTGATAAATCAGTGTAATACATGCTCTGCTCAGTGTAACTGAACTATTAAATACGGTTACATAATTAAATTGCTTGTCCTGTGTCATTGCTGTGTTTTCTAATACATTTTCTCGTTCAGACTGAAACTTTACTGCTAAATTCCCAGTAATATTTCAAATTGCAGTGTTCATCTGTGATGTGAGTGTGTAACTTATGCTTTGTATTTTTACTGTGAACAAGCTTACTGCTGCATAATGTTCAGTTTCATGAATACTTTCTTACTTGAGTAATTCAGTTACCTTTCAACTGTGTTAAGCAAGAGTCAGCCTGTTAACATCTATTTTCCCTTTGGGCCATCGCATCTAGTGGGTCTAGCGCCCTAGTTAAAATTGTAATAGTAACAATTTGCAACATTATACTTCTATTTATACATTGTGTAAATTGTTTTAGACTATTGATCAACTGGATTGTAGTGTTTACTTCTGATACATCAATTTAGTGACTGCAGACACCGCACTGACACATAATAAACATTTAAAACGCTGGTAACTCCAGAAGCTGGGCCTAGTGTGTGACCTTGAGAAGTTGAGGTGTTTATTACGACCAGCGGTGTCCCCACTCTCACCTATATTTACATCAACAAAAGTGTATTCTAAGGGGATAAAGTTACACTGGTTTTACTTGGTAACATTGTCTACATAGTAACGTGTGTGTAAGTGAGATTGTTTAGGTACTGGTTCATCTATCTACAGCTGCACACTTATGCTTGCTTTACATGTATAACATAGTAACGTGTGAGTTACCCAGGATGGCCCAAAGGGAAATTCGACCAGAGTGATTTATCTCATTGTCATTGTAACATTACCTAGTTTTTTTTTTTTTTTTTTTTTTTTAGTAATACTGTTTACAATCTATGGTTGGGGTAAGAGGTTGTCTTCAGCATTCATTGTGATGTCTGCTATATTATTATTTCAGTGAGGTACATTAGGTGGCAGTAGCCTGACTAACTCAAGTGGAAGTTATCATTAAATTTTTGAACCTCATGTTTAATGTGATGTATGTCAGAATTTATTTTTATGCTAATATTATCTTTCTCTCTCCTCTCTCTCTCTCTCTCTCTCTCTCTCTCTCTCCTCTCCTCTTTTCATCTTGTAATTTGTGATATGTTTAAGACCTCGCCTTTTACCATCCATTAATAATTATATGTACCATATTATTAACACACTTACAAGAGGTCTCTGAGTGTGTTTTTGGTGGGGGTGTGTCTTATTGAGTGGTGGGGTCTGGGTGAGTATGGTTGGAGGTGTTCATTGAACTTGAGCACTTGTGTCTTGTGATCTATTTTGGACTTCTGACTTTGTGGAAAATATTTGCTCTTGCATAAGCTATAAGGGAAAGATAGGATAGGAATTCTGTGTTGTGAGTTTACCCCAGATATCATCACTGGCAAACATGGCAACTGTCATAGAGGAACCTATTTCTGCAGGTGAGGGAAAATGATGATAGTTTCCAGACCTTTAAAAGTAAACAAAAGAGAAAAAGTGAGAAAGGGCTAGAGCGTCGACGTAGTCAGACTCACTTGACTCGTACACAATGTGATACTAAACGTCCTTGGTGCACAGAGGCTGCAAGAAGTCTTTCTTCAAAGGAAGAATGTTTTAAAGCGGAAACTTCCCTGACACACCCCGCTGCCTGCTAAGTGTGCATGGCTAATGGAAGCTGTAAACAAGCATCCTAACTCAAGGATCCAATTTTAGGAAAAACACACACAACTTTGTGTCTGTGGAAAGAATAAAGAGCTGATCAATGATCTACTTAGTACACCTTATGGGGGAAATTAAGCTGCTTCCGACCTCCATCAGACACCACCACTTTAAAAAATGGGTCAGTATCATAATCTTGGATACCCTCTCTGCATGGACCCATCCCATCTGACTCAAGTGAGCATATCATCAAGCCTAAAAGACTTAAAGGAAAATCCCAATTATTGCCAGTTGGGTAGGTCCTGTGCCCCTCCCCCGGAATATCTGGGTGCATGTTTACGTTTCCTTAAACATCGAAGTGTCCCTACCCCCCTAAACGTAGGTGTTACAAATGCCGCACTATGGCCATGTTGCAGTAGACGTGGAATACTACATTCTTGGTGTGGAAGTGTGCTGGGAAACTTTCCCACTAGAGAATGCACAGTAGGCCCTGACAGCCGAAAATTTAAGGTGTATTAACTGAAAAAGAAGTTGGGGTTACAGTTTCCCACAAGGACTGCAGTCAGAACCCAAACAACCCTTCGATGTAAACCTGATAACAGTCCTTTAATGGTAACTGGGATGGGCCATCCAGTCAACCACAGCCAGATCTAAGACTGAACCTCTGCAAAGTGTGCAAGAACCCCACCTCACTGCATAGGATTCTGGTGATACCAGAATGCCATCACACACACCAGCTGTGGAGGAGTAGCCATCCCTGCTAGCACATATGGAACTACGGGTCTGCCACTACAGATACCTATGGCTACACCTGAAATATGGAGATGAGTTTGTCATTTCTCCCAATACACCCCAATTTACAACCAGTCAGCGGAGACCACACAGGTAACCTCCTGGAAATTGGAGAGGGAGTCAGATGCACAGGACCTACCTGCAATGAATGATGAAACAGAGAACACTAATGTAACCATGGTACCTGTTAAGGTGATAGGTGTTAAAGAAACACTAACCCAGAAGTGCCATCCTCCGGAGAGGCATTGGATTCGCCCGACCTTTCCATATTATAAAAAACTTTCCAGAAAAAGTTGAGCATCTTGAACAGACCTGACAAGCTTGATAAATATATGTAATCAGATGATGCTCTTGAGCATGGTGATGATGTCAAAAGTGCAGCAATTCTCCGTTCAGCTTCCAGCAATTGTGAGGGAAAAAAGCCCATAACTCTTGCCTTCAAGACCTTGCCTTGGAGCTGGCTGCCAATATGCCGAAAAATGCTTAAAAATAAAGGTCCTGAAGATAAAGACGTACAAACTATGCAAATTTTCTCTTAAGTATCTGCACACTGTAGCCAAAGCATAATAGTTTTTTACCATCTTATGAGCAAGAGATTGTAATAACTCACTTTCAAAGGATAATTACAAAACTTTTCATGGAACATTGCTTCCATCAGGAAGCGGTTGCCCGACTTACATCATATTAGTGCAACCAAGAATATTGATGTCTCTGTTTGCAAGGAATGTAGATTGAAAGTGGGAGCACCTCCACCAAACTTGCCTGGATATGCAGCTTATAACCTAAGGTCAACCAACTGTTGTGTGATGTATGTCAGAAAGAGCTTGCCCATTCACTCCTTTCCTTGCAGAGTCGAGTTAACATGCAGTATCATGGTGTCAAAGACATGCAGGCGATTTTTCCATAAACATTTTTTAAACTCTATGCCCCAACGAACCACTTCGACCTGATGCTTTACCAGATCGCATCAATAGTGAACCTACCATCATTCTTGGAGATTTTAATGCCGACATAAGAATATTGGTGGGTCTATAAACAAACACCAATGGAACTAAACTAGTGAGATTGCTAAATGAGCATGATAATGTTCGAATTGTGGGGACTACTGAGCCACTCACATATATGGTGGCATACTAGATCTGTGTCTTGGATTTAATACATCATATACGATGCATGACTCTGTCCCTAGTTGATGATCTTCTATCTGATCACTTCCCAAGACTAACAAATGTCAATTTTTGATCACATCTCCAGCAATCAAGGAGCTAAATACAGAAGGAGGAAACTTATTCTCAAACCAGAACACAGAGACAACTTTATTAACCACTTGGATCAATGGTATAAGAATTACGAGCCCATTGGCACACAAAAATTTAATGATGATTAATTACCACTATTGAGAGTGTTCCACAGATCAGTGGGGGAGGAATAGGAAACAAAAACCCTCCACTATAAATAACAATAAAAACCAATGTAAATACTATAATGATCCCCAGCTGCGCAATCTAACACATGCAGCTAGGAGGATTGGTAAAGCATACCGTGAATGTAGAAACCCCAGACCTGCTCAGACGTTCCAACTGCACTAACAAATGCAAGGATAGAAAGGAAGAAAATTAGGCAACAGGAATGGGAACAGTTTGTTAGTGGATTAAATAGGTCCACCCCTTTGAGTTTGGCTTGGAAAGGTATAAATTAAAATAACCAGGAAAAAGACTGGGAATGTTGCTCATCCCTTTCCCCTTGAAAAAGCAAATGACCTCATAAATGACTGGTCCAAAAAATCCAGGCATGAAAGCCTTCCATCTCATATTAGAAAAAATTTAGAGAGTACTTCTGAAGAAATGTTGAAACTGATTTAAATTTTTTGAGCCAAAATATTGATGAGAGTGATTGCCTCTTTACCGAGTATGAATTAGATAATCATTAACCAAAGGTTTATCAACTGCTCCTGGAGAGGATGGTATAACCTATGATATTCTCAGAACTCTTAGGCACGTGCCTGATAACCCTTTGTTGGCACTGTATAATCTCAGTTACATTGAGGGCGGGTTTTTCCTACTTCCTGGAACCCAAAAGTCTCATTGTGCCTATCCCTAAGCCCCAACAGCTGATACATTTAGGCCCATCTCCTTAACTATTGTCTTTGTAAAACTTTGAAAGAATGATGCTTAACTACTGTACTAACAGAATCAGACACCAACTTTCCCCCTACCTCTATGGGTTCATGAAAGGTAAAAGTGTGCAGAACTGTATTTCCACCTTTCTCACTGCACACACCCCTACTAGTTTTACCACTTTTCTTTATCTAAAATCTGCATTTGATATTTCGAACAGAAAACCCTTTACTACATGAACTAGCCAAAATGAATATTGGTGGTTTTGCTTACTCTGCTGGATAATAGGATACCTGTCAAATAGAGCATCCCCTGTCCTTTACCAAGGCTTCAGAAGTGAGTCTAAAGAAATGTCTTTAGGTACACCGCAGGGGGGAGTTCTTAGTCCCATGCTATTTAATATTCTGATTAATGCTCTCCTAAATGCTCTACCTGCCTCACCTAAACATATAGCTATAAGCTATGCTGATGATATCATGATCCATACAACAGGGCATAAGAAGATGAATACCATTCTTAATGAAGTTCAAGCAATTTGTAATCGACTAGGCCTCATAATATCTTCCTCTAAAACAAAGATATTAACAAGCAAACGACATCCCCCACCCATCTATTTGCAGGGTGAAATCATTAGCTACGTTAAAACTTACAGATATCTTGGTGTAGATGTACCCTTTAACAAATCCACTATACCACAACTAAACAAGAAATGTAAAGCTAGGCTAAAGGGGGTTTTAAGGTGCTCAGCGCGAACGAAAAATTTTTTCCGAAAAAAATTCACAAACTGAGTTAATCTTATAGAAAAATAGCTTAACTCTCTGGCAACACAATGGTACCAGAATCATTGTTCTACGACATTCCTACAAGGAATTATGGTCATTTAAATACACCTAGGGTGACGTCACCACCCGCGGCAGGTGTGCTCACCCGTCGTCAATTTATTTTTTTTTTTTCCGTTTTTTTTTTCGTGTATTTACTGTATTATTCTTTCTAAGATAATAATTGACGATTTGGCATCATAATACAGTGGGTGGGACTTATACGTAGAGTTCCAACAACCAGGAACCTCCTGCACCATTTGTTGACGTCATGGAAAATTCCAATCTCGGGGTGGCCGGGGAATATGGCTAAATATAACGCTATTTATAGCTTCTACGGCTTATTTATTTTATCACAATTGATCTAAAATACATAATAAACAATATAAATAACAAGAAAATATGGTAAATACTCCAGAATGAATAATATATGGCATATTCCCAGAGCGCTCCATCGGGAATAATAGATTCCCATTCTCAGAGAGGGGCTTCCATTCTCTTTCTCTCACCTCCAGGGTCCTTATTTTTAAAGAAAACGAACATGGTTAACTATGATATACACTCGTAATGCAGTATAAGACTGAGAAAAATGTTATTTTCTCGAAAAAAAAAAAAAAAGGTGGTCCGGCTGTTTCGCGGATTATCTCGGAAGTAAGTTTTCACATATATGAGCAAGTACCTTCGTTAAAAATAGCAGGAATGTAATGAAATTCACAGAGAACATAAAGGAAAGATTGTTTTACAAGCTAGTGGATCGCTTTTTGAGATATCATAATTTGTTTTTTATTTATGTGAGGGCAAAAGTCAGATATTTGGCTGGAAAGTCAAAAAACATACAAAATTTATTTTTTTAAGAATGAAGAAAGGATAAATTACAGAAAATCTAACCACTAGAGATACAGCTTGCATTGTTTTATGCGTAGATAATGCCAAAACAACTTCTCCAAGTCCCACTTCGACGGTACCTTGCAAATGTATGATTATTAGTAAATAATTTTTTTCTCAGTTGTTTTTTGAGCTATCTTATTGAAACTTGGTCACGTTACTATTGAAAGGTGCTTCTTTACGTACAAAAAAAATGAAAGAAATCGAACGAAAAATAAAAAGTTCATGTGTTGGCCTTGATATCCCCCTCAAAGCTCTCAAAGCTGTTGCTGGCTACAATCCCAACTATGGTGCAAAAAGTGAGAATCGTGAGAATGATGTACATAGCCTATGTTTTGGTCCTTAATTGATTATGCTGCTCCCATGTTGATATTAGCTAGAGAAAGTTCTCTCCGACCCTTGGAGTTAATGCAAAATGAAGCTCTAGGATTAATTCTTGGCTGTCCCAGATCTACAAAAGTTCTTAACATGAGGAAGGAGCTTGGTATTTCTAGTATCAGTGATAGGGGGTTGTTGAAATTAACACTGTACTCGGTAAATTTGAATGTTGAGAAACGAACAGACACTGTCACAGTGAATTTACCAAGTGTCTAGAGGTAAATACACACAGATCTAAATGGATTGTGAAAACGTGCAATTGCATTTAAGTTTTATAACCTGCATGAACTGTATCACTGTAGGCAACAAAAGCATTTCCCCCCCTCCATGGAAGATGTGTTCATTTAATATCACATACCTACAAGTCCCTCCAAGAAGCTCATTGTAGTAATCCCTTCCTTTAAAACTCTTGTTAGAGCAACTGCTCAAGAAGAAATTTTTCGCCTAGCTGGTAGTAACAAGTTATCACAAATTATATACACTGATGGATCTAAACAGGAGTCTTCTGGCAGGGCTGCATCTGCTCTTGTTGCCACCTCCCTAGTTAAGAACGATTAAAAAAATTTGTTGGGTTTTGGCATAAGAATTAACAACTGGGCGTCCTACAAAGCAAAGTGAATTGTTTGCAATCCTAATGGCGCTAAGAACTTGACACTGAGCTTGACTCTATCATCATTACTGATTCTATGTCATCATTGAAGGGTCTTGACTCTGTAATGACTCCAACAACATGCTCATTGGGGAAGCCAGGTATAGTACTCAAAAATTTTGGACAAAGGAATTAATGTACAATTGCTATGGATCCCATCACACATTGGATTACTCCTTCATGATAAAGTTGATATTTAGCCAAGAAGAGTATCGAGAAGGAGAATGTAGAATATAACTTTGGTATAACTGTGTCTAGCATTAGGAATAATATTAGGAGAGAAGTAAATAATGAAAATGATTGTTATAGGAATGCAGTTAGAAGCCTGAGTAGATCTATAACCCACTATGATAACATGAACGTGATAAGTTGTTTATGGAGCAACTTGCAATGTGAACAGACTGACTGATGTTGTAGTGGCCAGGCTTAGGCTTGGTTACAAGTACTTCTGGCAGTTTGGGAGACACACAGATGATGATCAAACTAAATGTAAATTTGTGATCAGGGATATGGTCACTCTCTTGAACACTATGTGCTTAATTGTCCACTTATTGAGGAATACAGAGACAGACAGTATAATAACCTATGTGACATGTCAAGATATCTTATTAATGAAATAAGATACCAGATTACTAAGCAAATTTCCTAAATTTGCTTGTAACAGATAAGTGAACTATAGATATGTAGATATAAATCCATATGTATTCCCGTTTACCCCTTTTGGGGGCCCAGTTCCTAGACCTTTTGTGTACCATATGCTCTCGCGCTACGTCCACAGGATGGATATGGGGTGCACAATAAACTAGCCACTTCGGTGGCAAAATCTAAAAAAATCTAATCCATAATACCAACTTACCTCATAATTTGAAATATTTTAAAATAAAGAATTAAACTAAGTCTGCCGAAATGCCTAGGGCCCTGCTAGGCGTTTTAGTGGTACACTCTGTAATCATTATTTAACTACATGTAAACCACACAACAACCAAAATTCTGTAAATTCAACATTGTAATCTTTATAGAGAATAAACAAGTATCTCTCAGTATCCCAAGTCAGCCCCAGCACATTACTTCATATAGGCACTTCAACTCCAGGGCTATCCATATTTATTGATCCCTCAAAATGCACTAATTACTGTTCCATTCCCTCAGGAGCATCCTTGCACCTTGCATTATTTCATTAACCCCTTCTCATATCCTCATTAGTTCCTCTTCAGTTGACGTCACACCGGAAATTGTCCACAAAACATTATTTACCCAATTACTTAGCTCAGTGGATCACCTGTGCACTTAAGGCGTGCATTTATCGTCGCCTGAAGTAAGAACAATTTATTATTTAACTGTTTATTAATTATATCATTATAAGCAGTCAACAATTCTGGTGTCTTGCTCAGTTCACAGAGTTGGGCCCATTAACTGTCCATACCCCATCCAATAATTAGTAGATAATACTGGACGGTTTAGCTTCCACGGAAGTCGCACCTAGTAATGTCCAGAGTCAAATTTAACATCCTTCAGGTATTGTTCCTGAGTAAAGGAATCATTTGACTTTCCTCATTTATATTAATCCCTATACTGTCCAGCTTCCACAAATTAGACTGGTTCAACATCATTCTCGATAGAAGAATACTTGTACTGGGTTGACCTTTATGAGTAAGACACCGTGACTGTATTTACTACTTCCTCTAGGCATTATTACTAGGCGGTAGTCTACCATATATTACATGGCCCCTTTCCAGTGTTGAGGAGAGTGACGCCGCATAGTTTTGGATTCATGCCCTTTATCCTGAATTATTATATCCAACACCGGCAAGGCTACCTCAGCTAGGCCATCATTATTGCCATTAGCTGCAACCTTTACATCAGTCACTGTAGTGTCAGGGTTATTAACATTATCATTATTGTCACCATTATTATAAGAATTACATACAACCCTGCACATAACTGTATGGTGCCTTCCCTTGTTGCATTGATAGCAACTGTTCAATTTGGTATGACAATCTTTAACATTTTGATTGTCTAGACATCTGATAAATCTGTCAAGTTCTTTCATGTTCGTGTCAGTGTACTCACCTATTTGTGGTTGCAGGGGTCGAGTCATAGCTCCTGGCCCCACCTCTTCACTGATTACCTGGAGTTTACCTGGAGAGAGTTCCGGGGGTCAACGCCCCGCGGCCCCGGTCTGTGACCAGGCCTCCTGGTGGATCAGAGCCTGATCAACCAGGCTGTTGCTGCTGGCCGCACGCAAACCAACGTACGAGCCACAGCTCGGCTGATCAGGAACTGACTTTAGGTGCTTGTCCAGTGCCAGCTTGAAGACTGCCAGGGGTCTGTTGGTAATCCCCCTTATGTATGCTGGGAGGCAGTTGAACAGTCTCGGGCCCTGACACTTATTGTATGGTCTCTTAACGTGCTAGTGACACCTCTGCTTTTCATTGGGGGATGGTGCATCGTCTGCCAAGTCTTTTGCTTTCGTAGTGAGTGATTTTCGTGTGCATGTTTCGGTACTAGTCCCTCTAGGATTTTCCAGGTGTTATAATTGCTACTAGGTCCTCTCTCTCCCTGCTCCATGAGCTTTATCATACCTCGCCTTAAAACTATGTATGGTTCCCGCCTCCACTACTTCACTTTCTAGGCTATTCCACGGCTTGACTACTCTATGACTGAAGAAATACTTCCTAACATACCTTTTATTGATCTGAGACTTCAACTTCCAATCGTGACCCCTTGTGTCTGTGTCCCCTCTCTGGGCATCCCGTCCCTTTGTCAAACCCCCCCGTCCATTTTTGCGCGTATTTTATATGTTGTTATCATGTTCCCCTGACCCTTCTGGCCTCCAGTGTCGTCAGGCCGATTTCCCTCAACCTTTCTTCGTAGGACAATCCCCGTAGCCTGGTTTCTAGTCCCTTTTTGCAAACCTTTGCACTTTCTCTAATTTCTTGACGTGCTTGACTAGGTGTGGATTCCAAAACTGGGCTGCATACTCCAGTATGGCCTGACGTAAATGGTATAAAAAGGTCTTGAACGAATCCTAACTGAGGTATCGGAACGCTATCTGTAGGTTTTGCAGGCGCCCGTATTGCAGCAGTTATCTGATTGATGTTTACCTCAGTAGATATGCTCGGTGGGTTTTACTCATCCCCAGATCTTTTTCCTTGAGTGAGGTTTGCAGACTTTGGCCATCAAACTATATTGTGTCTGCGGTCTTCTTTGCCCCTCCCCAATCTTCATGACTTCGCATTTGGCGGGGTTAAATTCAAGGAGCCAGTTGCTGGACCAGGCTTGTAGCCTGTCCAGGTCTCTTTGTAGTCCTGCCTGATCCTCATCCGATTTTATTCTTCTCATTAACTTTACATCGTCCGCAACAAGGCACTTCTGAGTCTATCCTTTCCGTTATGTAATTCACATATACCAAGAGCAGCACAGGTCCTAGGACTGACCCCTGTGGAACCCCGCTTGTCACAGGCGCCCACTCTGACACCTCGTCACGTACCATGACTCATTGTTTGCCTCCCAGTCAGGTATTCTCTGATCCAATGCAGTGCCTTTCCTGTTATGTGTGCATGATCCTCTAGCTTTGCAGTAACCTCTTGTGAGGAACTGTGTCGAAGGCCTTCTTGCAGTCCATAAAAATGCAGTCGATCCACCTTGTATTCCTGGAATGCAGGCGGGAGAGATACATGATTATATACACCTGGGAAAAACCCAGAGGGACTAGTACCGAACTTGCACACAAAATCACTCACTACGAAAGCAAAAGACTTGGCAGACGATGCAACATCCCGCCAATGAAAAGCAGGGGTGTCACTAGCACGTTAAGAGACCATACAAAAGTGTCAGGGGCCCCAGGGCTGTTCAAACTGCCTCCCCGCATACATAAAGGGGGGTTACCAAAAGACACCTGGCAGTCTTCAAGCTGGCACTGGACAAGCACCTAAAATCGGTTCCTGACCAGCCGGGTTTTGGCTCGTACGTTGGTTGCGTGCAGCCAGCAGCAACAGCCTGGTTAATCAGGCTCCCGATCCACCAGGAGGCCTGGTCACAGACCGGGCCGCGGGGGCGTTGACCCCGGAACTCTCTCCAGGTAAACTCCAGGTAATAATTCAGAGTCATTGTTATATCCTTAGAACTTCTTGGCTGATGGTCTGCAATTTAACAATTAATTCTTGCTGACCTAGTCTGATTTCCTCCTGACCGTGCTCTGGGGGTTTTGGCAAACACACCCTTTGCATTAATAGGTGATCAACTCCCTGCTTACACCCTTTAATTTTTTCAAAGCTTACTTTACAAGACATTTTCTCCAAATTGAGTGTTGTAATTAAAACTTTAAACTTTCCATCCATCTGCAAAATTTCTCCAGCAGATCTCTTTCACAGTCTTTAAACCAAAATTTTTGTAACACTCAATTACTCTCTAAAACATCTAAATGTAACTAATTCATTAGGTTCACGGTTTTTTGATCATTAATCCAACATTTGTATCCCTTCATCACATGGCCTTTAATACCCTGTAAGATGCCTTTCATTACGCTAAATCCACGGACTTGTCGCCACCTTAACCCCACCAGATCCGTCATGGTTAGAAATTTTTTAATTCCTGATTATACAACAAGTATCGCCTTTAAGAGTAATTTTTGCCTTTACTTTTTTATAAATCCAGCCACATATGTGCTAGCATTATTGGCTATTTAATTTCCACCACACGATCGATTAAATTTGTACTTATACCCCCACTTTCCCTTCAATTAGCACTTAATATTAAGTAATTAATCAATAATTTTCATGATTGCTCCGGTTCAAGTAGGACCTCTTGAAAGGGAAAACTGTTAGGGGGCCCTTACTTGTACGTCTCAACATAAAATGCATCAAGTCGATCCATTGAGACAATAATTTATTGTTCAGGGGAGAGAGATACATGAAATACTTAA
This sequence comes from Cherax quadricarinatus, assembly GCF_026875155.1. Lineage (NCBI taxonomy): Eukaryota > Metazoa > Arthropoda > Malacostraca > Decapoda > Parastacidae > Cherax > Cherax quadricarinatus. The sequence goes on along the minus strand of NC_069458.1, from coordinate 1,694,418 downwards.
CCACCTCTGGTCCTGAGGGCCCTTAGACCCTGAAAATCTTATCCATATCATCCACGAAAGCAAAAGATTGGCAGACGATGCAACATCCGCCAAGTAAAAGCAGGGGTGTCACTAGACGTTAAGAGACCATAAATAAGTGTGGGGCGAGGACATTGTTAAACTGCCTCCAGCATACATAGGGGCATTACCAACAGACACTTGCCAGTCTTCAAGCTGGCACTGGACAAGCACACCTACAAATCGGTTCCTGACCATCCGAGAGTGGCTGTACGTTGGTTGCGTGCAGCTAGCAGGACTTAACAGCTGTGTTAATAGGCCTCTCATCCCACCATGAGGCCTGTCACAGACCGGTCCGCGGGGGCGTGACCGGAATCTCTCAGGTAAATCCAGGTATATCAGAGTCTTGTTATACCTTAGAACTTCTTGCTGACTGGTCTGCAATTGAACAATTAATTCTTGCTGACCTAGTCTGATTTCCTCCTGACCGTGCTCTGGAGGTTTTGGCAAACACACCCTTTGCATTAATAGGTTGATCAACTGCCTGGCTTACACCCTTTAATTTATTCAAAGCCTTACTTTTACAAGACAGTTTTTCTTCCAATTCGTAGTGTTGATTAATTAAAACATTCACTTCCATTCCATCTGCACAATTCTCCAGCAGATCTCTTTCACAGTCTTTAAACCACAATTTGTAACACTCAAATCTACTCTCTAAAACATCTAAATGTAACTTTAATTCATTAGGGTTCACGGTTCTTTGATTCATTAAATCCAAGCATTTGTATGCCTTCATCACATGGCCTTTAATAGCCTGTAATGATGCTTTCATTACGCTAAAATCCACGGACTTGTCAGCCACCTTAACTCCATCAGATCCAGTCATGGTTAGAAAATTATTAATCTCTGATTATACAACTTAAGTATGCGCCTTATAAGAGTAATTTTTGCACTTTACTCTTTTATAAATCCTAGCCACATATGTGCTAGCAATTAATTTGGCTAATTATCATCCACCACACGATCGATTAAATTTGTGTACTCTATACCCACTTCCTTCAATTAGTCACTTAATTATTAAGTAATTAATTCAATAAATTTTTTCATTGATTGCATCCGGTTCAAGAAGGACCAGCGGGCAGATACAGAAAATTTTATAGGGGTGCTACCTGTACGTACCTCAACATTACATGCATACAAGTGATCTCATTGGGAGACAATAACTATATTGTTCACCGTAGTCACCCCGTGTAGACATGTGAGAAAACTTAACCACCTCTGGTCACTGCAGGTGGCCCTTTGACCCTCACAATCTTATCCATATCTATCCGAGACCAGTATAAATTGGATAGCACCCACAAGTACAGCGCTAGTAATTAATTGTGGACTGTACAGATTATATTAGTTTAACTGAATGAAGGGGGGGGGGTAGGTTACACATTGATAAATCCATCAAAGAAAAACATTTGTGCATAATCCCACTACTTACCAGATATTCTCTGGTGGTCACTTGATGTAGCTGGATCACCCATAACCTATCCAATTACAACATACCTAACTGGCCAGTATCAGTCTGCTATAACTAGAAGGGTTACTTAACTGTGGGTGATTGATGTTCCTTATTTCCTCCATTCACCATCTCATTCTGATGTCCTGTTACACCGACACGGTTCTTATTCCAGCAGGACGAGGTATCCATCGGTTTATCCCGGTTTAGAAGTCGTGCCTCCATATAGAACTTCTTGGCTGACTGGTCTGCAATTGAACAATTAATTCTTGCTGACCTAGTCTGATTTCCTCCGACCTGTCTGGAGGTTTTGGCAAACACACCCCGATTAATAGGTTGATCAAATGCCCGGCTTACACCCCTTTAATTTATTCAAAGCTTCTTTTACAAAACGTTTTTTTTTCCCAATTCTGTGTTGATTTAAATTTAAAAAATTACTTCATTCCCCTTTACAATTCTCCCGCGATCTCTTTCACAGTCTTTAAAAAACAATTTGTAACACTCAAAATTTCTCTTAAAACATCTAAAAATAACTTTAATCTTTTGGGTTCACGGGTTTTTTGATTTATTAAATCCCCAAACTTTTTTATGCCTTTCACATGGCCCCTTTTAGCCGTAATGATGCTTTATTACGCTAAAATCCACGGCTTGTCAGCCACCTTAACTCCTCAGATCCCTCATGGTTTGAAAATTTATTAATCTCTGTTTTACAACTTAAGTATGCGCCTTTAAGAGTAATTTTTTCACTTTATCTTTTATAAATCCCAGCCACATATGGCTAGCAATTTAAATTTTGGGAATTATCATCCCCCACACGATCGATTTAAAATTTTTGTATCTATACCCACTTCCTTCAATTAGTCCTTTAAATTTTTAAATAATTAATTAAAATTAATTTTTTTTATTGATTGCTCCCGGGTTTAAAAAGGACCAGGGGCGATACAGAAAATTTTTATAGGGGTGTACCCGTAGTCCTCAACTTACATGCATACAATGATCATTGGGAAATAACTTATTGTTTCCCCCAGTCCCCGTGTAGACATGTGAGAAAATTAACCCCCTTGGTCATGAGGGGGCCCTTTGACCTCACAATCTTACCTTCTATCCGGGCCCGTATAAATTTGGTAGCACCCACAAGTAAACGTGTAATTAATTTTGGATGTCCGGGGTTATA
>NC_069458.1:1672441-1691240 GCF_026875155.1 Cherax quadricarinatus | reverse complement strand
GCAGGGGGGGACCCAAAATGTGAGAGAATGAGTCTTTGGTCAGGGCCCAAAAAAAAAAAATCCCCTGGAGCCGCAGGAAATGAAAAAAAAAAACCCCGACCGTTTTTTTTTAATTAAAAATGCCGATTTTCGGGGTTAAATTTTTGTATATTTTTAGGGTTTGTATTTCCCGTTTTTCTTGGTTCTTTTGAAAATGGAAAAACAATAAGAAAAAAGGGGGATTTTGAGATTTTACTATAAAAAGAACTAGAAGGAGCTCAATAGCGGAATGTTTTGATTTTTCCCAATGTTTCAAAAGTAAAAAAAAGGCCCATTGTCCAATAATGCCCAACTACCTTTTAAATATGCAGTCATGTGGGGGTTGATGTTTTTTATAAATTTATTAAAGTTTTGTAGTAGTCTGCATAATAGAAATTCTTCTATTTTTTGTTTGAATAAAAATTTTCAAAATAGAAAGCAAGAAAAATATCAGGGGGGCGGAGACATGACTATGAACAAAGAAATTTTTTATTTTAGATCCAGGAATGTCTGCATTGTTCATTTGACCTTATTTTTAAAAATGTAAATATTTTTTATTTTCGTAAAAATTGGCCAAATTGCAATTTCTTACCCTTTATTAGGTAGTTGAAACGGAAAAGGGGCTTTTTTTTGTACTTAACGATAGAAAAAATAAAGTTTAAAAAATAGTAGAGTTGGGCCCGGGAACAAGGAATTAGCCAAAAAAGGGGCTCAAATTTAAAAAACCGGATTTGTAAAAAAACCCGGGTCCAAACTTCGCCAGAGCATAATTCCTCATTTTTTCCCATCAAATTCTTTTTTTTTTGGGTGTTTTACAAACGGGAAATTCTCTACATTTCATAAGAAAAAATATTTTTTTTTTTTTTTTTTTTAAATTTTTTGGGCACCAGGAAGACCTCAGGATTGGGGGTTGCGACAGTAAAAGGTTTAAAGAAAAAAAATGGTTTACCTTAGAGTAAAGATTTGTTCAGATTTTTAAATCCGGCGAGTTAGCCACCCAAGATAACCCAGGAAAAGAGAGTGGCGACATCAAGGGACTGTACTGTCTTACTTCTATTGTTGTCATCAAAATCTTGTCACCCCAGGATGCACTTCACATGCCTAGTCAACTAAAAACAGGTACTACTTGCTAGATGAAACAGACACCTGGTGTAAGGAAAACAGCCTCAAAGTCCATCCTTGCAGCCATGGGTATCCTTAGTAGCAATATATCTTACATTATTGTAACGATTTTTCAGATAGTTGAGTTTAGTTGTTTTAAGTTTTAAATAATAAGATATTACAAGGAGCACAATTAAGTCACTTTGAGTTTTTTTGTGTTACTCTGGAGTCTAATGTACAGTGTTACTATTATGAAATTTTTGTTTACTCTGGTGGTTATGTACATGTTACTAATGTATGTAATTTTTGTGTTACCTCAGGGTGATTAATGTACATGTTACTATGTATGAAAATATTTTGTGTTTACTCTGGTGGTTAATAGTACATGATTACTATTGTATGAGAGAATTTATTGTGTTACTCCAGGTGTCTTATGTACAATGTTTATTATGTAATGATAATTTTGTGTTGTTACTACTCTGGTGATTAATGTACATGTTACTATGTATGATCATATTTGTGTTACTCTGTGTTAATGAACATGTTACTATGTATGATAATAAATTTGTTACTCATGTGCATAAGACATGTTATTATGTATGATAATTTGGTGTGTTACTCTGGGTTAATGTTAACATGTTACTTAGTATAGAAATTTTGTGTTACTCTGTGCTAAAGCACATGTTACTATGTATGATAATTTTTATTGTGTTAACTCTGTGTGCTTAATGTACTGTTAATATGTATGATAAATTTTTGTGTTACTACTATGTGTTTAATGTACATTGTATACTGGCGTTCCCTGCATGGAAGTGTCCATGGTCCCCCGCTGCTCTTCCTCATATAATCAACTCTTCCAAACGTACCCAACACCTGAAACCCATTCTCTTTGCTGACGACACTGACTTTACTCCCCCATCTCGCACCCTAATCACTGCACCGCTCCAACACCATTGTTAAACAAGAGTCTGGATCAAGAATATCGACTTGGATTGAAAGCCAATAAACTTATTGCGTAAACACTAGACAAAACCTACTATATTAAGTTTGGTACAGAGCAAGGAGATGCACACATTAACATTAAGATCGACAACACTCAAATTACCAGCATAATGAGGCAAAATCCGAGGCCTAAAACTTGACAACAACCTGAATTTCAGCACCCATATCCAACACATAACCAAAAAAGTATCACAAAACTGATGGGAACCTCTCCAAGAATAACGATACTAACGTGCCTCAATATGCCCTTCTCACACTATAACCACTCATTTATCCATACCTCACCTTGCTAATTTTTGCTTGGGATCAACTGCACAACACACCTAAAGCCAATAATAACCCAACAAAAGACTGCAGTAAGAATAACACTAAATATTATCCCAGGCAACAACCTCACCCCCCCGCCCCCCCCCCACTCTTCATAGATCTAACTTACTCCTTGTTCATTACATCCACACTTACTACTGACAAATCTACATCTACAGAACCTTAAACTTCCAAATAACAACCATGATGACCTAAAACGCTTCTTGATAGTTTGACAGAAACCCACAGGCCTAACACCAGACACAAAACATCTCTATGACATTCCCCTGTCCGACTAAACCTTTATCAGAAAAATTCAATGGTATTTCAAAGGCCCTAACATCTTGGAAACTCACTATCCTGAGAACACTAGAACTGCATACGACAATCATCACCCTTCAAAACAACCATTAGAAAACATCTTATCTCCCTGGATCCACCCCCATCAACTAACTACACGAATACCAGCCTGGTGATTCACACTATAACCACTCACTCACCAATATGACCATAAACAGAATTAATTAATCTCACTCTAAAATAATGAATCCTGTGATACTCACAATTACTGAACACAAGTACTGTGCCAAAACCAAAAGCAATCACATAGCTATACTCACAGAAACTGTATGTTAGTCACTTAGCATAATACCAACCATTACCTCATATTTGTAATTAATTAAAAATTAGAATTAAACTAAGTCGCCTGAAATTGTCCTAGCCATGCTAGGTGTTCTAGAGTCCACTCCTGTATTCATTATATAACGTACATGAGTAAACCACACAATAACCAAAATTCTGTAAACACAGCATTGTAATCCTTTAAAAGAATAACCTTTGAATTGACAATTTGAATTGCATGAGTATGATAAGTTTTGTGTTACACTGGTGCTTAATGTACATGTTACTAGTATGATAATTTTTTGTGTTACTCTAGGTGTTAAAGTACATTTTTACATTTATGATAATTTTTGTGTACTCTAGGTGATTAATGTACATGTTACTATGTATGATAAAAATTTTGTTTTTTTTTTTTAAGTGTATAAAATAACAACAAAGGCACAATCCCGTGAGCTGGAAAGATACCAAATAACCCGCACATAAAAGAGAGAAGCTTACTACGACGATTTCTCCGACTTTGACCACAGACAAAAGTCACACAACAAGAGGTGGACAGGACGCTAAATATAGCAGAAGAGTGGAGGTAGTAGTAAGATAGTAGTAGAGTAGATAGTAGTAGTGTAGTATAGTAGTATAGTGGTAGTAGTAGTAGTAGTATAAGAATTGTATATAATACCGACAGGATGTAAATGACCATGCACACCACCTAGGGCATCTCCCACCGTAAACTTTTCGCCATCCAGCCAGACCACTGGATGGCGAAACAGTCCACAACAAAGGACAAACCAGATGCCGACATGTGTCCCGTAATTTCATCCATTCAGTTATGTAGAAGAGAGAAGAAAGTGTATATGGTAGAAGAGGAAATAAGGAGAGACGAGCCTGTCAAATACAAGAAGGGGAGCACTGCAAGAGGCTAGAAACACACAGAGGGAGAGCAAGCGCACCGAGGTGCGTGAAAGTGGGAAGTGGGTGAAATAAAAAATAATGAAGAAGTGAACAGAAACACGAGACAGGAGAGAGAAAGACAACCCAGAGGAGAAAAGGAGAGAGGAAAAGGGAAAGCGGAAGAAGAAAAAGAAGAAGAAGAAGAAAAGATAGTCAGAAGAAGCAGAAGAAGAAGAAGAAGAAGAAGAAAGAAGAATGAATGACATGAGTGAATCAGGTTAAGTCACGGGTGTTCTGAAGTTTTGGAGCATTTTACAAAGGAAGTGGGATAGGAAGGCATCTACAGAGACGAAGACACAGGGCTGAAGGTTCATACAGAGGAAAGTTTGTGAATAATAGAGGACATCAACTAAACGGCGACTGTTCTAGTTGTGAAGTAGGGAAGACAGTGTTTAGCAGAAGACCAGTCCAATAGATAGGCTATGATCTCTGACGTGACGAAAAAAGCATTGTAAGTGTCGGTCAAGCCTAACACAATTTTTGTGCTCCCTAAGTCTGTCAGAAAGAGATCGACCACGTTTTCTCCAAGTATTGAAGAGACAGGAGAGCAAGAATAGAGTAGACAACCAGAAACGATCTCCCATAGAGGGAGAGAGGTAAGAACAGCTTAGTGCGGAAGATGTTAGTCTGGCGGAAGGTAAAGCCTTGATGTCTAAGGACGGAAGAGAATTGTGAGATTAGAAAGACCGGAAATTAAGGAATTGCAGAGGATAATAAGAGTTCCCAGGGAGTAGAGAGTTTGGGAGAGAGAAATAGCGTTTAGCACGTTGAGAGGGCAGAGTCTAGAAATGGGAAGGGTAAGCCAAGACGGTGAGAATGAATTATGAAGAGTGGGAAATTATCTGCTGGAAGGAACTGAGGATCACAATGCGGAGGGCATGGGAGAAAGAGGAGATAAGACCACATTTCTTGACAGGTGAAGCATGATAGTGAAAAGTAGTGATATGTTCAATGCCACTGTGCATAGTGGTTACGGTAAACGGTAAAAGGAAAACCTTTATCTGAGTGCGGTGGACATCAAAGGAAAGGAAGTAAGGAAATTAGAATCCACATTCAGCTATAAACATAATGTAAGGGGCAATATTGTTAAAGAGCTTCAAGAAAAGGTTGAAGAGACTGGAGTCATGAGGCCAAAGAGCAAAGATGTCATCCAACATATCGGAGCCAGAAGTGAAGGTATGCACATCGAGGGTAGGAAGAGAAGGAACAGTCCCTCGAAAGTATTCCATGTAAAGATTAGCAAGAACAGGAGAGAGAGGAGAGCCCATAGCAACACCGAAAGGTATTGAGAATAATAAATTATCCCCTTGGACGGAAAGGAGATAAGATTCCACGACAGAGGTCGGATCAGATCAAGAAAGTACCAACAAGTGTGTGGATAGGGAAATGAAGAAACCCTTGCATGTGCCTTACTCTCTAATGAAAGGTCAAGACATCCCCCAGATGGACATAGGAGAAGAAGTGACACAACGTCAAGACAAAGCATCTTACAGGTGGGAAGAGAGCGACCCCGTTCAATGAAGTCCTTGAGAGTGACGAGGTGGGCAGATAAAAAGTACCAAGAAGAGGGATAAGAGAATAAAGACAGAACCTCTAGAGGATATGATAGGCCGAAGAGGAATAACAGGTTTAATAGTTTTGTGAAGGCATACTAAATAATGGAAGAGAGAGGAACAGATGACACGAAACCGTATGAACAAGGTCAAATCAGGAGGAACGAGGTCGGAGAGAGTCCCTTAAGTATTTTGGTTGAAAGTTGCTCTTGATGCGATCAAGTAGGGTTGGAAACAAGAGGAGTGTTAGGTGCGTGAGTCAGAGGCATGCAAGACATCAGCTATTATCAGAGGTAATCCTCGCGATCAAGGATAACAACCGAAATTACCTTAAGTCAGAAGAAAAAAAGAGCAATTGTTAGTGTTAGAATTTAAGAGAAGAAAGGGCAAGTTGGTAACGGCCTGGATGTTGGTGAGTATAGGAAAACAGACTAACAAGAGCAGGAAGGAGAGCCCCACGAAAAGTGGACAAGACAGGAAGATAAAAGGAAGCGAGATTGTGACGAAAGGAAAACAAAAGAGCTAATACAGGGAAATACCAGCGCGAGGATTAGGCGAAGTGGGCAAAAGGAAAGAGACCAAAACCAAGAAGTTCAAAAGCTCATTTTAGAAGGTGTAGACAGAAGAACCCAGATTAGAACCAAGTCAGTGAGGGAGAATTTAGACCAAGGGCTATCTGAGATGAGACGTTGAAGATTAGTTTTGAAGTTTATTTTTTTTTATTAGCACAACTGGCCGATTCCCACCAAGGCAGGGGTGGCCCGAAAAAGAAAAACGTTCACACATCATTCGCTCCATCACTGTCTTGCCAAAGTGGGTGCTTTACACTACAGATTATAAACTGCAAGCATAAACACCCCCCCTTCATAGTGCAGGCCACTTTACTTTCCCATCTCCAGGACTCAAGTCCGGCTGCCCGGTTTCCCTGAATCGCCTTCATAAAAGTTACTTTGCTCACACGGGGGCCCAAACAGCACGCAATAATAAAAACCCATTTGTCTCCATTCACTCCTATCAAACACGCTCAAACGCATAGCCTGCTGGAAGTCCAAGCCCCTCGCACACAAAACCTTCCTTTACCCCCCTTCCCCCCGACCCTTCCTAGGCCGACCCCTAACCTCCCCGCCTATCCTTCCCAACAACAACTGATACACTCTTGAAGTCATTCTGTTTCGCTCCATTCTCCTCTACAATTGTCCGAACCCACCTCAACAACCCTTCCTCAGCCCTCTGGACAACAGTTTTTGGTAATCCCCTCACCTCCTCCTAACATCCAAACAACGAATTTCTCTGCGATTATATTCACACCACACATTGCCCTCAGACATGACATCTCCCCCGCCTCAAGCCTTCTCCTCTCGCTGCAAACATTCATCACCCACGCTTCACACCCATATAAGAGCGTGTGGTAAAACTGTACTCTCATACATTTCCCTCTTTGCCCTCCAAGGACTAAGTACTTATGTCTCCACAGACTCCTAAGTGCACCACCACACTTTCCCTACAACAATTCTTATGATTCACCCTCATCTTTCATAGACCCATCCGCTGACACGTCTCCCACTCCCAAAATATCGGAATACGTTCACCTTCCTCCATAACTCTCTCCCTCCAATCTATATTCAATCTTTTTCATCACCTCATCTTTTGTTATCCTCATAACCTTAACTCCTTTCCTGTAATTCCACCTTTAATTTTCTTCTTTTGCACACCCTAACCAAAATACATCTCCACCATCTCTGCAGCTTCTCTACAGAATCCTCCCAAGAGGCACAGTGTCATCAGCAAAGGAGCAGCTGTTACAACTCCCACATTGTGTGTGATTCTTTAATCTTTAAGACTCCAGTCACCCCTTGCCATGAGGGACCCGTCGCATATACTTCTCTTACACCCCATCCTAAAAATTATATTAACCAACCAGGTGAACATCACACATCCTTGTCTATAAGGCCTCACTTTTACTGGGAAACAAATTCCCTTCATATTCTAACATACACTAACTTGAAGCCACACTATCCTCGTAAAAAACTCCTTCACTGCTTTCAGTAACCAACCTCCTCCACCGATACACTTGCAACAACTGCCACTTGGCCCCCCCTAACCACCTTTCAAAAATACTCCTTTTCCCAAATCCATAAAGCCACAAAGACCCATCTTTAGCCTTATCTAAATCTAAATACTGTCACAATATGTTTTCAACAGGTAACGAACTGGTCCACCACACCCCTACCATAAGACCCTTTCCTAAAGCCTTCCTTGATCAACTCTATCCTAAATTCACTCTCCGCATACTCTTAATTTCTTTCAATTAAAAAACTCTAAACCATGCTGACACTGCATCAGCTCCTATTCAGGACACATGTTCAATCTAGGCTGGTAATATTGCAGCCTCCTAACAGCACCTTACAAGTGCAGGTGAAATGGCCGACCTAGAAAATGTACAGAGAACTTTTCAACGTCGCGCATAACGGAGAATAAAACACCTCAAATACTGGGACCTATGATGGTATTCAAAACCTGTAATTCCCCTGGAACGCAGGAGGGAGAGATACATGATTATATACCACCTAGGAAAATCTAGAGGACTAGTACCGGAACTTGCACAACTAAAATCACTCCACTACGAAAGAAAAGACATTGCAACGATCAACCATCCCCCCAATGAAAAGCAGGGGTGTCACTAAGCACGTTTAAGACCATACAAAAAGTGTACATGGGCCGAGACTGTTCAACAGCCTCCCCGCACCATATAGGGAGGATTACCAACAGACCCCTGGCAGTCTTCAAGAACTGGCACTAGACAAGGAACCTAAAGTCAGTTTCCTGATCCACCGGGCTGAGTGCTCGTACGTTGGTTTTGCGTGCAGCCCAGCCAGCAACAGCCCTGGTTGAATCAGGGCGCTGATCCACCAGGAGGCCGGTCACGAAAGACCGGCCGCGGTGGCGTTACCCCCGAAACTCTCTTCCAGGAAAACTCCAGGTTAACCAGGTAAACACTCAACATACTTATCCCCCTAAAATATTTTTTTTACCTCTCTTTATCCCCTTTGCCTTTATAAAATGAACTAATGCAGCTCACCTGCAATCCCTAGTAACCTTACCCTCTTCCATACATTATATTAAAAATTGCACCAAACCACTCCAAAACAATAATCCCCACCCTGCTTTTACATTTCTATCCTTTATCCCTCAATCCCGCTGCCTTCCCCCTTTCATTTTACCTACTGCCTCACAACTTCCCGCCACACCCCGGACCTGGGCTCTTCCTCACTCCCTACATAATGTTATTCCCTCCTTAGCCGCTATACAACTAAATCAACAGCTTCCTATCTTCATCAACATTAACAATTCTCCAAAAATAATCCCTATCCATCTTCCATACCTCAAACTCTCCATTGTAATAACTTCTCCTCACCTAATTTTAACTGACAAATCCATTTGTTCTCTAGGCTTTCTAAACTTGTTAATCTCACTCCAAAACTTTTCTTAATTTCACAAAAATTTTGTTGGATAACCATCCTCACCCCACTCTCTCCATTGCTCACTTTATATACATGCTTCACCACTCTCGTAACCTCTCTCATTTTCTCCATATACTCTTCCCCTCCTTGTCATCACTTCTACTTTGTAAAACTTCACATATCAAACTTTTTCTTCCCTTACTACTCTCTTTTACATATCATTCCACCAATCACGTCCTCTTCTCCTCCTGCACCCCAGTTTCTCCTGTAACCACAAAACTTCCCCTGCTGAACACTCTAACACTACATTTTTAAACCTACACCCATTACCTCTTCGACCCATGCCTATGCTCTCATTAAGCCCATCCTCCTCCAATAGCTTTTTATATCTACCCTAACTGCCTCCTCTTTTAGTTTATAAACCTTCACCTCTCATCTTTCCCTGATGCTCGAATCCCTGAAACCCAACCTAACCTTTTACTCTCAGTGTAGCTACAACTAGAAATGTTATCTGAATATCTGTGACCCCTCTAATAAACATGTACAACCTGAAGTCTACTCAACAGTCTTTTATCTACCAATACATAATCCATACAACTATGTCATTTCTCCCTAACATCATACGTGTATACTTATTTATCCTCTTTTTCTTAAAATAAGTATTACCTAAAACCTAAACCCCTTCTATACAAAGTTCAACCAAAGGGCTCCCATATATCATTACACCTGGCACCGGCCCAAAGCTTACCACCACAACCACTCAAAAAGTATCTCCACTTTAGCATACAGGTCCCCTACCACAATTACTCTCTCACTTGGTTCAAAGGCTCCTTATACATTCACTTAACATCTCCCAAATCTCTCTCTCTCCTCTGCATTATCCTCTCTTCTCCAGGTGCCATACACGCTTATATGACTCACCTTCACAACAATCCAACCCTTTAATTTAACCCACATAAATCTTGAATTTACACACTCATTTCCTTTACTCTCTCCTTCCATAACGGATCATTAAACATTACTGCTACCCCTTCCTTTCTCTAACTCTCTCAGATACTCCAGAATTAATCCCATTTATTTTCCCCCCACTGAAATCTCCAACCCCCTTCAGCTTTGGTTCGCTTAGAGCCAGGACATCCAACTTCTTTTCATTCATAACATCAGCAATCATCGTTTTCTGTCCATCCCACAACATCCACTGCACAATTAAGCATCCCCAATTTTATAAAGTTTCTTCTTCCTCTTTTTTAGTAAATGTATACAGGAGAAGGGGTTACTAGCTACCCATTGCTATCCCGGCATTTTTAAAGTCAGCCTCAATACGACACCATGGCTTTACGGAGGAAAAGATTCTTTTCTCACTTCCCCATGGACAATAGAAGAAATAAAAAAGAAACAATAGCTATTTAGAAAAAGGAGAAAACCTAGATGTATGTATATATATAAATGCATGTGGCGTGTCGTGAAGTGTGACAAAGTTGTAAGTAAGGAGAGAGTAGCAAGAATCCCTATATCTAGGCGTGTTTATGAACAGAAAAAGAAACCAGCAATCCCTACCATCCTGCAAACAATTACAGGTTTTTTGTTTCACAGTCATCAGGCAGGAGGTAGTAGCTCTTCCCTGGTGGATGTGCTGTCTACTACCAACCTATCCTGTGTATTGTTGAAGTGTATTTTGTAAGTGATATTTCTACCTAAAATAAACTTCCTAACTTATTGGGTTATTCTTGGTTAAATAATGAACCTTGTGTATGAATGTTCTGCCAACAATATTGTTTATTATGTAACATAAACCTTAAAACTTACTAACTTAAACCTGCTGCTGCCTCACCACCTAACACCTGCTGCTGCCTTATCACCTAACACATGCTGCAACCTCACCACCTAACACCTGCTGCTGCCTCACCACCTAACACCTGCTGCTGCCTTATCACCTAACACATGCTGCTGCCTCACCACCTAACACCTGCTGCTGCTCACCACCTAACACCTGCTGCTGCCTCACCACCTAACACCTGCTGCTGCCTTATCACCTAACACCTGCTGCTGCCTCACCACCTAACACCTGCTGCTGCCTCACCACCTAACACCTGCTGCTGCCTCACCACCTAACACCTGCTGCTGCCTCACCACCTAACACCTGCTGCTGCCTTATCACCTAACACATGCTGCTGCCTCACCACCTAACACCTGCTGCTGCCTCACCACCTAACACCTGCTGCTGCCTCACCAACTAACACCTGCTGCTGCCTTATCACCTAACACCTGCTGCTGCCTCACCACCTAACACCTGCTGCTGCCTCACCACCTAACACCTGCTGCTGCTGCCTCACCACCTAACACCTGCTGCTGCCTCACCACCTAACACCTGCTGCTGCCTCACCACCTAACACCTGCTGCTGCCTTATCACCTAACACATGCTGCTGCCTCACCACCTAACACCTGCTGCTGCCTCACCACCTAACACCTGCTGCTGCCTCACCATCTAACACCTGCTGCTGCCTCACCACCTAACACCTGCTGCTGCCTTATCACCTAACACCTGCTGCTGCCTTATCACCTAACACATGCTGCTGCCTCACCACCTAACACCTGCGCTGCCTCACCACCTAACACCTGCTGCTGCCTCACCACCTAACACCTGCTGCTGCCTTATCACCTAACACATGCCGCTGCCTCACCACCTAACACCTGCTGCTGCCTCACCACCTAACACCTGCTGCTGCCTTATCACCTAACACATGCTGCTGCCTCACCACCTAACACCTGCTGCTGCCTCACCACCTAACACCTGCTGCTGCCTTATCACCTAACACATGCTGCTGCCTCACCACCTAACACCTGCTGCTGCCTCACCACTTAACACCTGCTGCTGCCTCACCACCTAACAACTGCTGCTGCCTCACCACCTAACACCTGCTGCTGCCTCACCACCTAACACCTGCTGTTGCCTCACCACCTAACATCTGCTGCTGCCTTATCACCTAACACCTGCTGCTGCGTTATCACCTAACACATGCTGCTGCCTCACCACCTAACACCTGCTGCTGCCTCACCACCTAACATCTGCTACTGCCTCACCACCTAACACCTGCTGCTGCCTCACCACTTAACACCTGCTGCTGCCTTATCACCTAACACATGCTGCTGCCTCACCACCTAACACCTGCTGCTGCCTCACCACTTAACACCTGCTGCTGCCTCACCACCTAACACCTGCTGCTGCCTTACCACCTAACACCTGCTGCTGCTGCCTCACCACCTAACACTTGCTGTTGCCTCTCCACTTAACATCTGCTGCTGCCTCACCACCTAACAACTGCTGCTGCCTCACAACCTAACACCAGCTGCTGCCTGACCACCTAACACCTGCTGCTGCTGCTGCCTCGCCACCTAACACTTGCTGCTGCCTCACCACCTAACATCTGCTGCTGCCTCACCACCTAACATCTGCTGCTGCCTCACCACCTAACACCTGCTGCTGCCTCACCACCTAACAACTGCTGCTGCCTGACCACCTAACACCTGCTGCTGCCTGACCACCTAACACCTGCTGCTGCTGCCTCACCACCTAACACTTGCTGTTGCCTCTCCACTTAACATCTGCTGCTGCCTCACCACCTAACACTTGCTGCTGCCTCACCACCTAACACCTGCTGCTGCCTCACCACCTAACACCTGCTGCTACTGCCTCACCAACTAACATTTGCTGCTGCCACACCACCTAACACCTGCTGCTGCTGCCTCACTAACTAACACCTACCGCTGCCTCACCACCTAACACCTGCTACTGCCTCACCACCTAACATCTGCTACTGCCTCACCACCTAACAACTGCTGCTACCTCACCACCTAACACCTGCTGCTGCTGCCTCACCAACTAACCCCTACTGCTGCCTCACCACCTAACACCTGCTACTGCCTCACCACCTAACAACTGCTGCTGCCTCACCACCTAACACCTGCTGATGCCTGACCACCTAACACCTGCTGCTGCTGCTGCCTGACCACCTAACACCTGCTGCTGCCTGACCACCTAACACCTGCTGCTGCTGCTGCCTGACCACCTAACACCTGCTGCTGCTGCTGCCTGACCACCTAACACCTGCTGCTGCTGCTGCCTGACCACCTAACACCTGCTGTTGCTGCATCACCACCTAACACTTGCTGCTGCCTCACCACCTAACACCTGCTGCTGCACCACTTAACACCTGCTGCTGACTCACCACCTAACACCTGCTGCTGCCTCACCACCTAACAACTGCTGCTGCTGACTCACCACCTAACACTTGCTGCTGCTGCCTCACCACCTAACACCTGCTGCTGCTGGTTCACCACCTAACACCTGCTGCCGCCTCACCACCTAGCACCTGCTGTTGCTGCCTCACCTCCTAACACTTGCTGCTGTCTCACCACCTAACACCTGCTGCTGCACCACCTAACACCTGCTGCTGACTCACCACCTAACACCTGCTGCTGTTGCCTCACCACCTAACACCTGCTGTTGCTGCCTCACCAACACCTGCTGCTGCCTTAGAACCTAACACCTGCTCCTCCTGAGCACCTAACACCTGCTCCTGCCTGAGCATGCAACACCTGATTCACTTAACACCTGAGCACCTGACACTCAACATCTGAGCACTTAACACACTCAATACCTGAGCACCTAACACCTGCAGCACCTGACACATTCAACACCTGAGCATCTAACACCTGCCACACTCAACAGCTGAGCACGTGACACTCAACACCTGAGCACCTGACACACTCAACAGCTGAGCACCTACCACCTGACACACTCAACACTTGAGCACCTATCACCTCACACACTCAACACTTGAGCACCTAACACACACAACACCTGAGCACCTAACACCTGACACACTCAACAGCTCAGCACCTAACACTTGACACACTCAACACATGAGTATCTGACACCTGACACAGTCAACACCTGAGCACCTAACAACTGACATACTCAACACATGAGCACCTAACACCTGACACTCAACACTTGAGCACCTAACACAGTCAACACCTGAGCACCTAACACCTCACAAACACAACACCTGAGCACCTAACACCTCACACTCAACACCTAACACACTCAACACCTGAGTGGCTAACACTTGACACACTCAACACCTGAGCAGCTAACACCTGACACAGTCAACACCTGAGCAACTAACACAGTCAACACCTGAGCAACTAACACAGTCAACACCTGAGCAACTAACACAGTCAACACCTGAGCAACTAACACAGTCAACACCTGAGCAACTAACACAGTCAACACCTGAGCAACTAACACAGTCAACACCTGAGCAGGTAACACAGTCAACACCTGAGCAACTAACACAGTCAACAAGACACAGATATGATCATGTCTGGCGCCTTAATACACTATATTTCATGGGTCAAACTCTCTCTATGTATCATCTAGCACATGAATGTTATATTGTAATAAAGGCAGGTGTTACTCACCTGTGTTAGACACCACAGGTGTTACTCACCTGTGTTAGACACCACAGGTGTTACTCACCTGTGTTAGACACCACAGGTGTTACTCACCTGTGTTAGACACCACAGGTGTTACTCACCTGTGTTAGACACCACAAACACTGTTTATTGTTGACTTGTTTCTTCTTTGTTGGGTTTATAAGGGCCACTGACAGCATCAGCCGGAGAATGTTTCTCCATGCTACCAGAAAAAATTGTTGTCCAAGGCTTGGCGATGAGACAAAAGGAACGAAAGTTCCTTTGTAAATAGAGATAGAAACTTGAAGTTTCCAATTAGATCCGGTGGACGCCCTTGCCAAGTCCCAGCAGAGAGAGACGCCCACACTCACACCTAAGTTCAATAACCGGCGTCCCACAAAAGACCGTTAAAGAATTTCCCTTCGAGTGGAAGAAATGGAGCTGGATAAAGTAAGCGAGTGTACAGGTGCCCCTCCTGTAGTGCCAGGTGCCCCTCCTGTAGTGCCCGGCGGGCTATATAGATGAGGACAAGCGTCCCAGAGAGAACGGGGGGGGGAAATTTGCCACTGATACTCAGGCGAGAGAGAGACGTCCACACACAACGAAGGCTGACACAGAAGTCTATTGTTAACTATCAAATGTTTTTCTTTGATGGATTTATCAATGTGTAACCTACCCCCCCCCCCTTCATTCAGTTAAACTAATATATTCTATACAGTCCACAATTAATTACTAGCGCTGTACTTGTGGGTGCTATCCAATTTATACTGGTCTCGGATAGATATGGATAAGATTGTGAGGGTCGAAGGGCCACCTGCAGTGACCAGAGGTGGTTAAGTTTTCTCACATGTCTACACGGGTGACTACGGTGAACAATATAGTTATTGTCTCCCAATGAGATCACTTGTATGCATGTAATGTTGAGGTACGTACAGGTAGCACCCCTATAAAATTTTCTGTATCTGCCCGCTGGTCCTTCCTGAACCGGATGCAATCAATGAAAAAATTAATTGAATTAATTACTTAATAATTAAGTGACTAATTGAAGGAAGGGGGTTTATAGAGTACACAAATTTTAATCGATCGTGTGGTGGATGATAATTAGCCAAATTAATTGCTAGCACATATGTGGCTAGGATTTATAAAAGAGTAAAGTGCAAAAATTACTCTTATAAGGCGCCTACTTAAGTTGTATAATCAGTGATTAATAATTTTCTAACCATGACTGGATCTGATGGAGTTAAGGTGGCTGACAAGTCCGTGGATTTTAGCGTAATGAAAGCATCATTACAGGCTATTAAAGGCCATGTGATGAAGGCATACAAATGCTTGGATTTAATGAATCAAAGAACCGTGAACCCTAATGAATTAAAGTTATATTTAGATGCTTTAGAGAGTAGATTTGAGTGTTACAAATTGTGGTTTAAAGACTGTGAAAGAGATCTGCTGGAGAATTGTGCAGATGGAATGGAAGTGAATGTTTTAATTAATCAACACTACGAATTGGAAGAAAAACTGTCTTGTAAAAGTAAGGCTTTGAATAAATTAAAGGGTGTAAGCCAGGCAGTTGATCAACCTATTAATGCAAAGGGTGTGTTTGCCAAAACCTCCAGAGCACGGTCAGGAGGAAATCAGACTAGGTCGGCAAGAATTAATTGTTCAATTGCAGACCAGTCAGCCAAGAAGTTCTAAGGATATAACAATGACTCTGAAGTATTACCTGGAGTTTACCTGGAGAGAGTTCCGGGGGTCAACGCCCCCGCGGCCCGGTCTGTGACCAGGCCTCCTGGTGGATCAGAGCCTGATCAACCAGGCTGTTGCTGCTGGCTGCACGCAAACCAACGTACGAGCCACAGCCCGGCTGGTCAGGAACCGATTTTAGGTGCTTGTCCAGTGCCAGCTTGAAGACTGCCGGGTGTCTGTTGGTAATCCCCCTTAAATGTATGCTGGGAGGCAGTTGAACAGTCTCGGGCCCCTGACACTTATTGTATGGTCTCTTAACGTGCTAGTGACACCCCTGCTTTTCATTGGGGGGATGTTGCATCGTCTGCCAAGTCTTTTGCTTTCGTAGTGAGTGATTTTCGTGTGCAAGTTCGGTACTAGTCCCTCTAGGATTTTCCAGGTGTATATAATCATGTATCTCTCCCGCCTGCATTCCAGGGAATACAAGGGTGGATCGACTGCATCTTTTTGGACTGCAAGAAGGCCTTCGACACAGTTCCTCACAAGAGGTTACAGCAAAAGCTAGAGGATCAGGCACACATAACAGGAAAGGCACTGCATTGGATCAGAGAATACCTGACTGGGAGGCAACAATGAGTCATGGTAGGTGACGAGGTGTCAGAGTGGGCGCCTGTGACAAGCGGGGTTCCACAGGGGTCAGTCCTAGGACCTGTGCTGCTCTTGGTATATGTGAATTACATAAGGGGAAAGGATAGACTCAGAAGTGTCCTTGTTTGCGGACGATGTGAAGTTAATGAGAAGAATAAAATCGGATGAGGATCAGGCAGGACTACAAAGAGACCTGGACAAGCTACAAGCCTGGTCCAGCAACTGGCTCCTTGAATTTAACCCTGCCAAATGCGAAGTCATGAAGATTGGGGAGGGGCAAAGAAGACCGCAGACACAATATAGTTTAGATGGCCAAGTCTGCAAACCTCACTCAAGGAAAAAGATCTGGGGATGAGTATAACACCGAGCATATCTACTGAGGTACACAATCAATCAGATAACTGCTGCAGCATACGGGCGCCTGGCAAACCTACTGATAGCGTTCCGATACCTCAGTAGGATTCGTTCAAGACTCTGTATACCATTTACGTCAGGCCCATACTGGAGTATGCAGCACCAGTTTGGAATCCACACCTAGTCAAGCACGTCAAGAAATTAGAGAAAGTGCAAAGGTTTGCAACAAGACTAGTACCAGAGCTACGGGGATTGTCCTACGAAGAAAGGTTGAGGGAAATCGGCCTGACGACACTGGAGGCCAGAAGGGTCAGGGGAGACATGATAGCAACATATAAAATACTGCGCAGAATGGACGAGGTGGACAAAGACGGGATGTTCCAGAGATGGGACACAGACACAAGAGGTCACGATTGGAAGTTGAAGTCTCAGATTAATCAAAGGTATGTTAGGAAGTATTTCTTCAGTCATAGAGTAGTCAAGCCGTGGAATAGCCTAGAAAGTGAAGTAGTGGAGGCGGGAACCATACATAGTTTTAAGGCGAGGTATGATAAACTCATGGAGCAGGGAGAGAGAGGACCTAGTAGCAATTATACACCTGGAAAAATCCTAGAGGGACTAGTACCGAACTTGCACACGAAAATCACTCACTAAAGAAAGCAAAAGACTTGGCAACGATGCACCATCCCCCCAATGAAAAGCAGGGTTGTCACTAGCACGTTAAGAGACCATACAATAAGTGTAGAAATATACCCAGTTGGATGAATCTTATTGTGGCTAGCTGGTCTAGTGGCTAGCGCGACGGGCCTGGAGTTTTGAGACTCTATGACCGCGGGTTCAATCCCGGCCGGGGGTATGGTTTATTTGCAATCGTGTCATTACGATTTCTTAAGTCAGGGGCCCGAGACTGTTCAACTGCCTCCCAGCATCATAAGGGGGAAATTACCAACAGACCCCTGGGAAATCTTCAAGCTGCACTGGACAAGCACCTAAAGTCAGTTCCTGATCAGCCGGGCTGTGGCTCGTACGTTGGTTTGCGTGCGGCCAGCAGCAACAGCCTGGTTGATCAGGCTCTGATCCACCAGGAGGCCTGGTCACAGACCGGGCCGCGGGGGCGTTGACCCCCGGAAACTCTCTCCAGGTAAACTCCGGTAATCAGTGAAGAGGCGGGGCAGGAGCTATGACTCGACCCCTGCAACCACAAATAGGTGAGTACACTGACACGAACATGATAGAACTTGACAGATTTATCAGATGTCTAGACAATGATAATGTTAAAGATTGTCATACCAAATTGAACAGTTGCTATCAATGCAACAAGGGAAGGCACCATACAGCTCTGTGCAGGGTTGTATGTAATTCTTATAATAATGGTTGACAATAATGATAATGTTAATAACTCTGACACTACAGTGGCTGATGTAAAGGTTGCAGCTAATGGCAGTAATGATGGCCTAGCTTAGGTAGCCTTGCCGGTGTTGGATGTAATAATTCAGGATAAGGGCATAAATCCAAAACCATGCAGCGTCACTCCCCCTCAACACTGGTACGGGGGCCCTGTAATATATGCAGACTACCGCCTAGTAATAATGACTAGAGGAAATAGAAATACCCCGGTTTTGGGC
>NC_069458.1:1647032-1671941 GCF_026875155.1 Cherax quadricarinatus | reverse complement strand
CCTCAATTAGTCACTTATTATTAAGTAATTAATCAATTAATTTTTTCATTGATTGCATCCGGATCAGGAAGGACCAGCGGGCAGATACAGAAAATTTTATAGGGGTGCTACCTGAACGTACCTCAACATTACATGCATACAAGTGATCTCATTGGGAGACAATAACTATATTGTTCACCGTAGTCACCCCGTGTAGACATGTGAGAAAACTTAGCCACCTCTGGTCACTGCAGGTGGCCCTTCGACCCTCACAATCTTATCCATATCTATCCGAGACCAGTATAAATTGGATACCACCCACAAGTACAGCGCTAGTAATTAATTGTGGACTGTATAGATTATATTAGTTTAACTGAATGAAAGGGGGGGTACCTGGAGTTTACCTGGAGAGAGTTCCGGAGGTCAACGCCCCCGCGGCCCGGTCTGTGACCAGGCCTCCTGGTGGATCAGAGCCTGATCAACCAGGCTGTTGCTGCTGGCTGCACGCAAACCAACGTACGAGCCACAGCCCTGCTGATCAGGAACTGACTTTAGGTGCTTGTCCAGTGCCAGCTTGAAGACTGCCAGGGGTCTTTTGGTAATCCCCCTTATGTGTGCTGGGAGGCAGTTGAACAGTCTCGGGCCCCTGACACTTATTGTATGGTCTCTTAACGTGCTAGTGACACCCCTGCTTTTCATTGGGGGATGGTGCATCGTCTGCCAAGTCTTTTGCTTTCGTAGTGAGTGATTTTCGTGTGCAAGTTCGGTACTAGTCCCTCTAGGATTTTCCAGGTGTATATAATCATGTATATCTCCCTCCTGCGTTCCAGGGAATACAGGTTTAGGAACCTCAAGCGCTCCCAATAATTGAGGTGTTTTATCTCCGTTACGCGCGCCGTGAAAGTTCTCTGTACATTTTCTAGGTCGGCAATTTCACCTGCCTTGAAAAGTGCTTTTAGTGTGCAGCAATATTCCAGCCTAGATAGAACAAGTGACCTGAAGAGTGTCATCATGGGCTTGGACCTCCCTAGTTTTGAAGGTTCTCATTATCCATCCTGTCATTTTTCTAGCAGATGCGATTGATACAATGTTATGGTCCTTGAAGGTGAGATCCTCCGACATGATCACTCCCAGGTCTTTGACGTTGGTGTTTCGCTCTATTTTGTGGCCAGAATTTGTTTTGTACTCTGATGAAGATTTAATTTCCTCATGTTTACCATATCTGAGTAATTGAAATTTCTCAACGTTGAACTTCATATTGTTTTCTGCAGCCCACTGAAAGATTTGGTTGATGTCCGCCTGGAGCTTTGCAGTGTCTGCAATGGAAGACACTGTCATGCAGATTCGGGCGTCATCTGCAAAAGAAGACATGGTGCTGTGGCTGACATCCTTGTCTATGTCGGATATGAGGATGAGGAACAAGATGGGAGCGAGTACTGTGCTTGTGGAACATAGCTTTTCACCGTAGCTGCCTCGGACTTTACTCTGTTGACGACTACTCTCTGTGTTTTGTTAGTGAGGAAATTATAGATCCATCGATCGACTTTTCCTGTTATTCCTTTAGCACGCATTCTGTGCGCTATTACGCCATGGTCACACTTGTCGAAGGCTTTTGCAAAGTATGTATATATTACATCTGCATTCTTTTTGTCTTCAAGTGCATTTAGGACCTTGTCGTAGTGATCCAATAGTTGAGACAGACAGGAGCGACCTGTTTCTAAACCCAATGTTGCCCTGGGTTGTGTAACTGATGGTTTCTAGATGGGTGGTGATCTTGCTTCTTAGAACCCTTTCAAAGATTTTTATGATATGGGATGTTAGTGCTATTGGTCTGTAGTTCTTTGCTGTTGCTTTACTGCCCCCTTTGTGCAGTGGGGCTATGTCTGTTGTTTTTAGTAACTGTGGGACGACCCCCGTGTCCATGCTCCCTCTCCATAGGATGGAAAAGGCTCGTGATAGGGGCTTCTTGCATTTTCTTGATGAACCAGATTTCCATGATCGGGCCCCTTTGGGGCAGGGGGCATGGGCAATGTCATTTTTTCGCCTTTTTGGGAAGTCTTTTGGCGCCAAAGGATAACATGGGATGGGCTTTTGTTGAATCAAATTTTGTGGCTCTCAAAAAAAAATTCATTTTGATCTTAAAAACTCTCATCGGGTTTTGGGGTTTCTAAAAACGAGTAAAATTTGGGATTTGGGAGTAGCTCACCTCTTTTCCGGCTGTCATCTGTGAAAGGAAACCCCATCTTGTTTAAGTGGGGGCCCCAAAAACTGGACGTTGTTCCCAATTTTTGATTTGGCATAGGAGAAGAAAAACTTTGGGTGTTTTTTCGATTTCTTTTATGGTTTTTAGTTTTTCCCCAGACCTGACTCCAAAAAGGATTTTTTTTAGCTTAAGTTCAAAACGCTTGCTATTTCTCGGGACCAGTTTCTCCCTACGTTTTTTCAGATATATTGACCTTTTTTGGCCGCCTGTTATTCTTTTCCGTCGCCTGTAAATTGAGCGCCTGTCTTTTTTCTTTTTTTAATCAAATCCTCCTTTTTCTTAAGGAATAACCTTGTGCAAAAACAGTGCCACCGAGTTAATCTGTTCTGGGCCCAAAATTAGGGCCCGGGGTGTTGCTTATAAATCTTCCCAGCTTATATCGGTTAGGATTTGGGGTTTACTTTGCCCCCTTTAAAGTTTTTGTTATTGAATTTAAATTTGGTGAATGCTCCCTCGTACTAATCTCTTTTATGTCGGCGGGGGGGCTCCGCGCAAAACAACTAAACCCTCAATTATGTTGTGATCTGAGTATATTGTTTTTGATATGGGGGACATTTTTTATCAATCATCATTGTTAGTGAAGATGGGGTCTAGTGTTTCCACCATCTATTTGGTTTTGGTTTTTTTTTCGGGTTTTAAAATTTAATTTTGTGCAGAGATTTAAAAGCTGGGTTAAATGTGATTTTTTTCCAGAGCTCCCTCCTGGTTTACCTGGATTTTTCCTTTGGAGAGAGTTTCGGGGGTAAAAACCCCCCCGGGCCCCCGGGTCTGTGACCGGGCCTCCTGGGGGAAATCAGGCCTGATCAACCAGGCTGTTGCGCTGGCTCCCACGCAAACCAATGTACGAGCCACAGCCCGGCTATCAGGAACTGACTTTAGGTGCTTGTCCAGTCCCCCCTTAAAAGACTGCCAGGGGTCTTTTGGAACCCCCCCAAAGTGTGCTGGGAGGCAGTTGAACAGTCTCGGGCCCCTGACACTTTTTGGGTGTGGTCTCCAAAACGTGCAAATGACACCCCTGTTTTTTCTTTGGGGGGGATGGGGGCATCGCCCTCCCAAAGTCTTTTGCTTTCGAAAGGGATGATTTTCGTGTGCAAGTTCGGTACTGTCCCTCAGGATTTTCCAGGTGAATATAATCATGTTTTCTCCCCCTCCTGCTTCCAGGGAATACGGGTTTTTAGAAACCCCAAGCCCCCCCAGTTTTTGAGGGGGTTTTTATCTCCTTTATGCGGGGCCGGGGAAATTTTCTCTTTACTTTTTCTAGGTAAAGCAATTTCCCCTTTGCCTTGAAAGGTTCTGTTAGAGTCCCGCAAATTCCAGCCTAGATAGAAAAATGACATGAAGAGTTTTCATCAGGGGGCTTGGCCCCCCCTAGTTTGAAGGTTCTCATTACCCCATCCTGTCTTTTTTCAAACAAAAGTGATTGAAAACAATGTTAGGGCCTTAAAGGGGTGAGATCCCCCCCGACATAATCACTCCCAGGTTTTTGGGACTTTGGTTTTTTTGCTCTTTTTTTTGTGGCCAGAATTTGTTTTGTACTCTGATGAAGATTTAATTTCCTCATTTTACCAATCTGAGAAATTTGGGAAATTTCTCACGTTGAACTTCATATTTTTTTTCTGCAGCCCACTGAAAGATTTGGTTGATGCCCCGGCCGGGACCCTTTGCATTTCTGCAATGGAAGACATTTGTCAGGGCAGTTTCCGGGTGTCATCTGCAAAGGAAGACACGGTGCGGGGCTGACATCCTTGCCCATGTCGGAAAAGAGGATGAGGAACAAGATGGACTAGTACTGTCCCCTTGGGGAAAACAGATTTTTTCCCACCGTAGCTCCCTCGGACTTTACCCCGTTGACGACTACTCTCTGTTTTTCCTGTTAGTGGGGAAAATTATAGATCCATCGACCCGATTTTTTCCTGTTTTTCCCTTTTTAAGCGCGCATTTTGTCCCGCTATTACGCCAGGGTCACATTTGGGGCGAAGGTTTTTGAAAAAGCCTGTATAAATTAAAAAAATCGCATCTTTTTGTCTTCAGTGCATTTGGGGCCCCCCCTTGTCGAAAGTGATCCATATTTGAGACAAAAACAGGGCGACCTTTTTCAAAACCCATGTTGCCCGGGGTTTGTGTAACTGAGGGGTTTTCTAGATGGGGGGTTTATCTTGCTTTTTAGGACCCTTACAAAGATTTTTTTTGATATAAAAATGTTGTGCTTTTTTGGTCTGTAGTTCTTTGCTGTTCTTTACACTGCCCCCTTTGGGGAGGGGGGGCTATGCCCTTTTTTTTTTAGTAACTGAGGGATGACCCCCGTGTCCATGCTCCCTTTCCATAGGTTTGAAAAGGCCGGATAGGGGCTTCTTGCAGTTTTGATAACACAGATTTTCCATGAGTCGGCCCGGGGGCGGGAGTCATGGGATTCTTTTAAATCCCTTTCGAAGTAAATTTGGCGCCCAGGATAACATTGGATAGGCTTGTGTTAATCAAATTTGTGGCCTCTCAAAAAAAAATAAATTTTGATCTTCAAAAAACTCTCATCGGGTTTAAAACGGCTTGCAAAAAACTGAGTCTATTGGGATTTGAGTAGTTTCACTCATTTCCTTGTTGTAAAATCTGGGGTGGGAAACCCATTTTTTTTAAAAGTGGGGGGCCCAAATACGGGACGTTTTTTCCGATTTTGATTTGGCATGGGAAAGAAATACTTTGGGTTTCTTTCGTTTTCCCTTTTAAAGGGGCTTTTAGTTTTTTCCCGCGATTCCTGACCCTAAAAAATTCTTTTAGTTTAAAAGTTCGATGCTTGCATTTCTCTGACCATGTCCCCTGCGTTTTCAGATATATTGCCCTCTTTTACCGCTCTTTTAATTTTTTTTTTTTTCCGCGCCTGTAAAGGGAGCGCCTTCTCTTTCTTTTTTACATCTACTCCTCCTTTTTTTTTAAGGGGAAATAAGCCTTGTGCATACATGAGTGCCCACCGATTAATCTTTTCAGGGCATAAGTTAGGGTCTGTTTTTGCTTATATATCTTCCCAGCTTATATCTTTTAAAACTTGGTTTACTTTTCCCATTTATTTTTTTTGTTTTTTGAAGTTGAATTTGGTGAATGCCCCCACGTACTAATCTCTTTAATGTCGGTCTGGGGTTTCCCCCCCCCGGCAAAAAAACTTGCCGAACCCCCAATATTTTTTATCTGAGAAATTTTGTTTTTGAAAAGGGTGACTTTTTCTTATCAGTTTCATCTTTGTTAGTAAAGATGGGGCTAGTGAAATTCCCTCCAGTCTAGTGGGCTGAAATTTTTGGGCTGGTTTAAATTTAATTTTTTTGCAGAATTTTTAAAAGCTCGTTAAAGGGGTAGTTTTCATCAGAGCTCCCTCCGGTTTTAACCTGGAGTTTACCTGGAGAGATTTCGGGGGTCCAACGCCCCCGGGGCCCCGGGTCTGTGACCAGGCCCCTGGTGGATCACGCCTGTCAACCAGGCTTTTGGGCTGCTGGTGCACAGCAAACCAATGTACGAGCCACGGGCCCCCCTGTTTCGGGGAAACTGCCCTTTAGGTGCTTGTCCAGGGGCCACTTGAAACGCCGGGGGGTCTTTTGGGTAATCCCCCTTATTGGGGTTTGGGAGGCATTTGAACAGTCCCGGGCCCCTACACTTATTGTGTGGTCTCTTAAGGGTGCTAGGAAAAACCCCTGTTTTTCTTTGGGGGGGGATGGGGCTCGCCCTCCCCAATTTCTTTGTTTTTCGTATAAAGGGATTTTCGGTGCAAGTTCGGTACTACCCCCTCTAGGTTTTTCCAGGTGTAAAATAACCCCAAATTGGAAACTTTTCCCTCCTGCGTTCCAGGAATACATTTTAAAAACCCTCAAGCCCCCCCAGAAAATTGAGGTGTTTTTTTCTCCGTTAGGGCGCCCGTGAAAGTTCTCTGTACATTTTCTAGGTCACCAATTTCACCTCCTTAAAGGTGCTTTTTGAGTGCAGCAAATTTTCCCACCCTAGATAGAAAAAGTGACATGAAATGTCATCATGGGCTTGGGCCCCTCCCTGGGTTTTGAAGGTTCTCTTTAAACCTCCTGTCATTTTTCTGGGCAGATGTGTTTGATACAATGTTATGGCCTTGAAAGGTGAGATCCTCCGACAAAATCACTCCCAGGTCTTTAAACGTTGGTTTTTCTCTTTTTGGGCCAAATTTGGGGGGGGGGGGGTACCCCTGATAAATTTTTAATTTTCCCCTCATGTTTACCAAAATTGAGTAATTGAAATTTCTCATCTTTGAACTTAAAATTTTGGGTTTTTGCAGCCCACTGAAAGATTTGGGTTTGATTCCGCCTGGAGCCTTGCAGTGCTGCAAGGGAAAAGACCCCTGTAAATGCAGTTGGGGGTGTCATCTGAAAAGGGGGAAGACACGGTGCTGTGGCTAAACATCCTTGCCTATGTCGGATATGGGGAAGAGGAAAAAAAGAGGGGAGAAAGTACTGTGCCTTTTGGAACAGAGTTTTTCACCTAGCTGCCTCATTTTCCCTTTTGTTGACGACTATCTCGTGTTCTGTTAGTGAGGAAATTAAGACCCAAATCGACCGACTTTTTCCTGTTTTTCCCTTTTAGCGCCCCCCCAATTTTTGTGCCAAATTTACGCCAGGGCCCACATTTGCCCGAAGGTTTTTTCCCAAAGTCTGTAAAAAATTACATCTGCATTTTTTTTGTCTTCTAGTGCATTTAGGCCCTTTGCCGTAGTAAACCAGTATTAAACAAAAACAGGAGCGACCTTTTCAAAAACCCAGGTTGCCCGGGTTTGAAACTGAGGGGTTTTCAAGAGGGGAAGGTACTTGCTTTTTTGGGAAACCCTTTCAAAAGATTTTTATGATATGGGATGTTAGTGTATTGGTCTTAGTTCTTTGCTGTTGCTTTACTGCCCCCCTTTGGGATGGGGGCTATGCTGTTGTTTTAGTAACTGAGGGACCCCCCCCTTTGCCCCAAGCTCCCTTTCCATGGGATGGAAAAGGCTCGTAAAGGGGCTTCTTGCAGTTCTTGATGAACACAGAGTTCCTGATTTTCCCCGGGGGCAGAGGGGCATGGGCATGTCTTTTAAACGCCTTTTCAAGTCATTTGGCGTCGGGATAACTTTGGGATAGGTTTGTGTTAATCAAATTTTGTGGCTCCCCCAAAAAAAAAATTTTTTAAAAAAAATTTTTGATCTTCGACCCAGCCCGGGTTAGCGGCTTGCTAAAAACTGAGTCAAATTGGGACTTGATAGCTCACTCATTTCCTTGTTGTATCTGTGTGGGACCCATTTTTTTTTAAGTGGGGGCCCCAATACTGGACGTTTTTTCTCGTTTTTGATTTGGCATAGGAAAAAAGAAATTTTTTGGGGTTTCTTTCGATTTCTTTTATGGTTTTTTAGTTTTTCCCGCGATTCCTGACTCCTTAAAGGTTTCTTTTAGTTTTAATTTCGATCCCTTCCTTTTTCTCTGACCAGTGTCTCCCTCCCGCTTTTTTTTTTTTTCAGATATATTGACCTTTTTTTAAGCCGCTCTTTATTCTTTTTCCGTCGCCTGAAAAGGGACCCGCCTGTCTCTTTCTATTTTAAAATCTACTCCACCTTTTTCTAAGAGGAATAACCCCTTGTGCATACATCGAGTGCCCCCAAATTTAATTTTTTTTCAAGGCAAAAATTTGAGTCTGTGTTGCTTGGGATTTTCCTTCCCAGCTTAATGGTTGGGAAAATTTTTGGGTTTTAAATTTGGGTTTCCCCCCTTTATTTTTTTTTTATTGAAGTTGTTTTTTGGGTAAATTTCCCCCTCGTGACTATCTCTTTTTTGTGGGGTTCTGGGGGCTCCACGCATACATTCTGAACCTAAAATTATGTTTGATCTGAGTAAAATTTTTTTTGGGAATATGGTGACATTTCTTACAATCATCTTTGTTAGTAAAAAGATGAGGTCTAGGGGTTTTCTCCCAGTCTAGTAGGTTTTCTTTTAAATTTGCGGGTTTTAAAAATTGAATTTTGTCAGAGATTTAAAACCGTGTGAGTGTGATTTTTCCATCAGAGCTGCCTCCTGGGGGTTATTACTGCAAAAATATTATTTGCTATTTTTTCCTCCTTTTTTGGGTCCCCTTAATTTAAAAATCCCCCGGGACAAAAAAGTTGGGTGCGGAGCGGAAATTTTCCAGACAGTGGTAAATTTTTTAAACAGCGTTCCGGGAAATTTGCGGGGATGTTGCATCCCGGACTTTAGACAAACCACAATGCCCGGGTTTTTTTGGGTTCTCGAAATTTACTGCTAAAATTTTAAACTAAAACCCATTTGGGGGCATTTAGCAGTTCTGTCAAACAAGTGACTCTGAAATGTACAGCCAACCCCCCCCCTTTTTGGCCTGTTAAAACTCTGTCACATCTGAAATAGGTTGTAACCTGGATCCATTTTCGTTGTCCAAGTTTTCCTTTATGTGGGTCCTCAGTGAAAGCCGCGAACATTGCCTTTGCCTCTGCAAGCAGTCCCCGGATGAAAGGTATTTTGTTTTTTTTGTTGGTGCTTTAGACCCTGTATATTTGCCCAAGGGAAAAATGTTATCGGGGCTGGGGTATTGTTGGGACGGGGGGGGGGGGTTTTTTTTTCCCGGGATTAGGGATCTGTATCTTTTTGGGTTTTGGGGTGGGGGGGCCCTCGACCCGTGGTTCCACTCAGGGAATTTACTGGATTTTTGGGGTACGATTTCTGGGCCCTTTCCTCCCCGTTTTTTTTTTTTCCTGGCACTAAAAAAAAACCTTTTCCCCTTGGGGTGGCTGTGGCTACCCCCCGGTTTTTTCCCCTGGCCGGATGTTTTTTATCTTTTTGTCCCCCTTTAAAAATGGTATGCCCCGGCAATTTAAGTTATAAACACAGTCTTTTTCCCGTACGAAGGGTAAAACAGTTTCATGGTGGAAAAAACTTTTCAGGGAAAGGGGGTTTGATTTTCCTGTTGTCATAGGGCATGGGATTTTTTTTAGGGTGGTCATAGTTTCAGTCCCATCTGTTTTTTTTCCCCGATTTCCCCCTGCCAGCCCGATACCGAGTGCAAAATTTTGTGCACAGGCTTGGTTTCTGTTTGCCTTGGGTTTCCCGTTACTTTTATTTTCCCCGTTGGGGGCATGTTTCCCCCCGACTTACTTCTATCCCCCCCCCCAGCACCAAAAATGGAGCTCCCCCCCATTTTTTTTTTGGTAAAAAATCCCCCACATTTTCTAGTGGAGTCCTCTTGTTTTTTCATTTCCCCGGGTATTTTTTTTGTTTGCAATATTGGTTTTATCTTATCTTTGACTACACTTGTTTTCCCACTATGGGTTTCCGTCCCCTATGAGGGCATTTTATTATTCCTTCCTGCGAAATTCCTGACTACCTGGAAAAAAATCTTTCCCGCTTTACCATTATGTCTCCCAACAGCATCTCCAGCTTCACCATTACTGTTTTTCCCAGGACAGCAAACTCCAGCTTCACCATTAATGTCTCCCCCGGACAGCACCCCCCCCCCCCCCACTTTAAACCCTTACTGTCTCCCAGGACAGCCCCCCTCCACTTCACCATTACTGTCTCCCAGGACAGCACTATCACCCCACTTTACTGACTACCAGGAAAATTTTTTTTCCCCCCCCAAAAAACCTTTAAAAGTTTCCCGACTACATGGCCATATCAAGGGGGGTACCATTCAGCCCAGACTTTTTTTTGTTCCCATCTGTTTTTAGAAAGCTTCCAGGTTTTCTATGAAAACAGCTTTGATGTTGCCTCTTTTAATACCCTTGATTTTAGGGCCCCCAGATTTAACTCATTTTTGGGCCTACCCCAAAAACCCCCTTTCCCGTTTTAAATTTCTGCTTGGGAGCTAGTTCTTGGATATCTGCACAAGGGGGGGGACAAAACCCCCTTTCCACAAAAATGACAATTTTTTGCATGTGGGAAACCCGTTTGTTTGAAATGAACCCCCAGACTACACACAGCTTCATAAAAGATTTTGAAAAGGTTGATTTAAATGCAATTCTACTAGCAACCTCTTGAATATTCTATTAATAACCCCCCCTTAAAAAGAAAAACTCTAACAAAATTTTTTTTCGGGTTTTTAACTGTTTTTTTATATTGGACAGCTTACCCCTGCACGGGGCCTGGTATATATTTTTTAAAGTTTTTTGTTTTTAAGGGCGCCTAAAAACCCCCCTCCATTTACAATAGCTTTAAAAATCCAAAAAAACTGTTTGAAACCAGTCAAGGTTTCGGACCGACAAGGGGTTTGGGGCCAGTCCAGGGTTTTTGGACCAGCAAGGGTTCGGACCATCAAAACTGATCTGATCAAATTTGGGCACTTAAATTTAAAAAACCCAAAATGGTCGGTGATTTGACAACACATTAAGGTCTACTGGAAATTATCTACCCGAAATTGTGATTTATTTTATAAAAAAAGTATAACTTGCTGTTTTAAGAGCCCCTGACTTCTGGTAACTCCTACATGACGAAAAGGCGACCTTTCCCCCCTTGTTTTTAATCGCTGAAAACAGCTTTTTTAATTTTTTTTTTTTGTCTTTCCCCCACAAAAAATCTATATTGTCACTATATTGAAATGGGGCAAATTTTGGGGAAGGACGCTTTTTTTTGTAGTAATAATTTTCTTCTCGTTGTTAATAAGCGACCGCTGGTAACAAAAAAGGGTTTATAAATTCCCCAGAAAAATTTTTCGGTAATTTTTAAAAAAAAAAAACTAATGAAAGTCAAACCCCCATCCAAATAAGTTTCCCCTTAAAAACTGGTTAGTTGCTAAATACAAAACTTTTATTCTGCTATTCCCCGGGATCACTAGATTATATGCGAGTAAAAACTAGCAAGCCAGGAAGATTATTAAAAACAGCCCGACCTGTGGTAAGTTTCCGGCGACTTTCTGGCAACCCAAACCCCTATAGGGTTATCACTTCAAATTTTCAAAATCCCCCTGTTTTCAAATGAAAACTTTTAGCCTTTTTCATCAATAAACTAGGGAGCCCTGTAGTATAAAACTATACACTAAGTATAAACCCAAAGTTTTCAGGGGGACTTTCTTTCCTCTGACACGAAAAGTTCAATTACAAAAATTTTTTTTAAAAGTGACACAAGGGCCCATTAATTTCCCCCCGGAAAATAAACTCTGCAGGTAGTGCACACAAAACCCCCTTTTTTGACTCAGTAATAGTGTTTTTTTCCCCCCCAAATTGGTTTTCCCGGCGCTAGAAAGGGGTGTATCGAAAAGGATTGAAGACAAAAATTAAAGTTCTAGCCCTTTAAAACGACCCGGGGAAAACCTCCAGAAAACCCGGAAAAACAAAACGAGGCCCCCTGACACTGTCAAAACCTTTTGGTACCTGGATTTTTCCTGGAAGAGTTTTTTGGGGGGCAAAGCCCTCCGGCCCTGTCCTGTGACCAGGCCCCTGGTGGTTTAGCGCCCGATCAACCCGGGGTTTCTGCTTTCCCGCAAACCCCAAACCCAAAGTACGCCACAGCCCGGGTGAACAGGGAAAAGGGCTTTAGGTGGGTTGTCCATGGGAAGCTTGAAGACTGCCAGGGGTCCCGGGTTTTTAATCCCCCTTTTGTGTGCTGGGAGGGAAATTTTAAAAAGTCCCCGGGCCCCCGACACTTATTGTAAGGTCTTTTTAACGTGCTAGTGACAACCCCCCCGCTTTTCATTGGGGGGGGGTGCATCGTCTGCCAAATCCCTTTTTCTTTCTAGTGAGTGATTTTTGTGTGCAAGTTTGGTACTATTTCCCCTAGGAAATTTTCCCGGTGGAAAATAAACATGTATCCCCCCTCCCTCCTGCGTTCCCGGGAAAAACAGGTTTTGAAAACCTCAAGCGCTCCCAGTAATTGAGGTGTTTTATCTCCGTTATGCGTGCTGTGAAAGTTCTCTGTACATTTTCTAGGTCAGCAATTTCCACCTGCCTTGAAAGGTGCTGTTAGAGTGCAGCAATATTCCAGCCTAGATAGAACAAGTGACCTGAAGAGTGTCATCATGGGCTTGGCCTCGCTAGTTTTGAAGGTTCTCATTATCCATCCTGTCATTTTTCTAGCAGATGCGATTGATACAATGTTATGGTCCTTGAAGGTGAGATCCTCCGACATAATCACTCCCAGGTCTTTGACGTTGGTTTTTTCGCTCTATTTTGTGGCCAGAATTTGTTTTGTACTCTGATGAAGATTTAATTTCCTCATGTTTACCATATCTGAGCAATTGAAATTTCTCATCGTTGAACTTCATATTGTTTTCTGCAGCCCACTGAAAGATTTGGTTGATATCCGCCTGGAGCCTTGCAGTGTCTGCAATGGAAGACATGTCATGCAGATTCGGGTGTCATCTGCAAAGGAGACACGGTGCTGTGGCTGACATCCTTGTCTATGTCGGATATGAGGATGAGGAACAAGATGGGAGCTAGTACTGTGCCTTGTGGAACAGAGCTTTTCACCGTAGCTGCCTCGGACTTTACTCTGTTGACGACTACTCTCTGTGTTCTGTTAGTGAGGAAATTATAGATCCATCGACCGACTTTTCCTGTTATTCCTTTAGCGCGCATTTTGTGCCCTATTACGCCATGGTCACACTTGTCGAAGGCTTTTGCAAAGTCTGTATATATTACATCTGCATTCTTTTTGTTCTTCTAGTGCATTTAGGACCTTGTCGTAGTTTATCCAGTAGTTGAGACAGACAGGAGCGACCTGTTTCTAAACCCCGGTTGCCCTGGGTTGTGTAACTGATGGGTTTCTAGATGGGTGGTGATCTTGCTTCTTAGGACCCCTTTTAAAGATTTTTATGATATGGGATGTTAGTGCTATTGGTCTGTAGTTCTTTGCTGTTGCTTTACTGCCCCCTTTGTGGGGTGGGGCTATGTCTGTTGTTTTTAGTAACTGAGGGACGACCCCCCTGTCCATGCTCCCTCTCCATAGGATGGAAAAGGCTCGTGATAGGGGCTTCTTGCAGTTCTTGATGAACACAGAGTTCCATGAGTCTGGCCCTGGGCAGAGTGCATGGGCATGTCATTTTATTCGCCTGTTCGAGAGTCATTTGGCGTCATGGTTAACATCGGATAGGCTTGTGTTAATCAAATTTGTGGCTCTCTCAAAAAAATTCATTTTGATCTTCGACCTCAGTCAGGTTGCGGCTTGCTAAAAACTGATCATAATGGGACTTGGAGTAGCTCACTCATTTCCTTGCTGTCATCTGTGTAGAACCCATCTTGTTTAAGTAGGGGCCTCAATACAGGAACGTTGTTCTCGATTTTGAATTTGGCATAGGAAAGGAAATACTTTGAAGTTTCTTTCGATTTCATTTATATGGCTTTTTAAGTTCACCTGCGATTTCCTGACTCCTAAAGGAGTCTTTTAGCTTAAGTGGATTTCATGGCTTGCTATTTCTCTGACCAGTGTCTCCCTGCGCATTTCAGATATATTGACCTCATTTAGCCGCTCTGTTATTCTTTTCAACGTCGCCTGTAAAGGGAGCGCCTGTCTCTTTCTATTTACATCTACTCCTCCTTTTTTCCTTAGAGGAATAATGCCTTGTGCATACATCGAGTGCCACCGGTTAATCTGTTTCTAGGGGCATAAGTTGGGTCTGTGTTGCTTAGTATATCTTCCACCAGCTTATATCGTTTAGGACTTGGTTACTTGGTCCCACTTTATGTTTTTGTTATTGAAGTTGAATTTGGTGAATGCTTCCCTCGTGACTAGTCTCATTTTTGTCGGTCTGGGCTCCACGCATACATTCTGAACCTCAATTATGTTGTGATCTGAGTTAATATTGTTTTTTGATATGGTGACCATTTCTTAATCAGATCATCATTGTTAGTGAAGATGAGGTCTAGTGCATTCCTCCAGTCTAGTATGGCTCCAATTATTTGCTGTTTAAATTGAATTTTGGCAGCAGATTTAAAAGCTCGTTGTGAGTGTGAGTTTTCAATCAGAGCTGCCTCCTGGTGTATTAACTTGCACAATATTATTTGCTATATTCCTCCATTTTAGGTGCCTTAAGTTGAAGTCCCCCAGGACAAGATGTTGGGTGCAAGGATCTGGAAAGAATTTTCCAGACAGTGGTCAAGTTTTTAACAAGCTGTTCCTGGAATTCTGGATGTTGCATCCGGAGCTTTAATGAATGGTTTCAGAGAACCGATATGATGAAAAATTAGACACATGTGCAACTCTTGTGGTATCTTTATTGGGGGAGGAAACGTTTTCGCCACATCAGTGTGGCGAAACGTTTCCTCAATAAAGATACGCCCCCATTTTGCCCCAAGAGTTGCACATTTCTAATTTATCAACAGTCGGTTCTCTGAACCATTCATCTACAAACCTGTCAACACTGCATCTTCTTTGGATCTTAATACTTTGGGAATTCTTCGCTTGCCTAAATCTTGGCACGACCTACTTCTCAACATTGAATAAGTGTTACACAGCCTCTACTGCTTCACCACTCCTGCCAACGTGTTTATATAAGCTCCTTCTCAGCACGTATGCCGAATTCTATCAAGATTGATGACCTGACCACATTGACTCATAGTTGAGGGACTGTTTACCTATTCTCCGCCTAATCTTCAAGATTTCTCCTTTGTATGGACGATGAAGCCCACTGTGTGGCGAAACGTTTCACTCAATAAAGATACCAAGAGTTCACATGGTGTCTAATTTATCAACATGTCGGTTCTCTGAACCATTCATCTACAAACCTGTCAGACACTGCTCTTTCTTGGGATCTTAAATACTTGGGAAATTCTTCGCTTGCCTAATTCTTGGGCACTAGACCTACTCAACATTGAATAAGTGTTACATACACTGCCCTCTGACTGGCATCACCTCTCCAGCCAACGGTTTATAAAGCTCCTAACTCAGCACTATGCGTATTCTATTCAAGATTGATGGACTGACCACAACGACTCAAGGTTGAGGGACAGATTACCTCATTCTCCTCCTAACTTCTTCAAGATTCTCCTTGTATGGACTGATGAAGCCACTGTTGGCGCGAAACGATTTCCCTCAATAAAGATACCCAAGAGTTGCACCCATGTGTCTAATTTATCATCATCCGAGCTTGTAGACTACCGACGTGAATGACTGAGGTTTTGGTTCTCGACCTTTACTGCTAAAACTTTCCACTACATCATTTGAGGCATTAAGCAATCTGTGCAAACAAGTGACTCTGCAATGTACAGGCCAAGAGGCCAAACCCCCCCCCCCTTTGCCTGTTCACTCTGTCACATCTGTATAGGTTAAATAACCTGGGATCCATATTTCGTGTCCAAGTGTTCCTTTATGTGGGTCCAGTGAAAGCCGCAAACATTGCCTTTGCCTCTGCATAGCGGTCCACGGGCAGATGAAAGGTATTTTGTTTTTTGTTGCTGGCTTTAGACCCTGTATATTTGCAAAGAAGAATGTTATGAGACTGGTGGTATTGTTGGTACTGGGGGGGGATTTTTTTTCCGGCATTAGTATCTGTATCTGTAGGTTACACATTGATAAATCCATCAAAGAAAAACATTTGTACATAATCCCACCACTTACAGATATTCTCTGGTGGTCACTTGATGTAGCTGGATCACCCATAACCTATCCAATTACAACAATACCTAACTGGCCAGTATCAGTCTGCTATAACTAGAACGGTTACTTAACTGTGGGTGATTGATGTTCCTTATTTCCTCGATTCACCATCTCATTCCGATGTCCTGTTACACCGACACGGTTCTTATTCCAGCATGCAGGACGATGGTATCCATCGGTTTATCATCCGGTTTAGAGTCGTGACTCCTAAAAACTTCACTAACCTCAGGAAACGGAAAACACGAAGATAACGAGTTCACTCAGAGCATGGCGACTTATTTCACTTCCCGCATTCTCTTAACTTAGTGTTATTATCACTGATTACATTACCATTCACAAGACGTATTTCGTTCTCATAATTAATTATACACATTAGAGTCAACTCTATAAGATCTGAGAGACCGATTAGTGATGATTAAATCACGGGTATTTTCCCCGAGAACACAACCCATGGCGACGCACCAGTCCCCACCGGTCCTGCCCATTATTCACTAATTTTAATTATACCACTTTATTATGGTGGTCCTGGGGGGGTAAATCACATTCCCTCACTCTTCACCAAGGAAACAATTTATGACACTTCCTATTATGAAGTGAGGCGTATATTAATCCTTAGGCCGCCGTGAATGCCAATTTCCTGGTCCCATGTTTTCACAGCCTCCTCACTACATTCAAACCACTCCCGCTAACCCCGATGCTCTGTGTCGACCCTTCCCCCGCACATCCGTTGCAGGCGCAGATGGAAACTCGGTTTGGTTCTATTCAAAATACAATTTAGAACAACAGTAATGCATTAATCATGTACATTTGCAATATAAAAAATATATACAGTATAATTATAGGAATTTATTTCTCACATAGAATATTAATAAAATATTATAACCTCTGTATAATAATAGATAAGCGTAAAAGGACCACAATGGAAATAAGTCACCTGTCTGGCTTTTTTGGGTTTTTTTATCCTACAGGTATTTTACACATAATGCTGCTAATGTATGATACATGTACTAATATGTAAAACCAGAATAAACTTACTTATGTGCACTTACTTAGTTACTTACTTAATCCCATCCACATTCATTAGAGGTTCCTTTTCCGAGCGCCGGAAGTCATGGTTCAATACGAAAGTAACACTGTCAGTGGCCCTATAAACAACAACAACAACAACAACTTGTGTTGTTGGTTGTTGGCTGTGATAGTTAACAATAGACTTCTGTGTCAGCCTTCGTTGTGTGTGGACGTCTCTCTCTCGCCTGAGTATCAGTGGCAAATTCCCCCCCCCCGTTCTCTCTGGGACGCTTGTCCTCATTTATATAGCCCGCCGGGCACTACAGGAGGGGCACTTGGCACTACAGGAGGGGCACCTGTACACCCGCTTACTTTATCCAGCTCCATTTTTTCCACTCTAAGGGAAATTCTATAACGGTCTTTGGTGGGACGCCGGGGGGGGGGGGGGGCGTTGAACTTAGGTGTGAGTGTGGGCGTCCCTTTCTGCTGGGACTTGGCAAGGGCGTCCACCGGATCTAATTGGAAACTTCTATTTACAAAGGAACTTTCGTTCCTTTTCTCTCATCGCCAAGCCTTGGACAACAATTTTTTCTGGTAGCATGGAGAAACATTCTCCGGCTGATGCTGTCAGTGGCCCTTATAAACCCAACAAAGAAGAAACAAGTCAACAAATAAACAGTGTTTGTGGTGTCTAACATCAGGTAGTAACACCTGTGGGTGTCTAAACACAGGTGAGTAAACACCTGCCTTTATTACGAACATAACAATCATGTGCTAGATGATACATAGAGAGAGTTTGACCCATGAAATATAGTGTAATAAGAGGCGCCAGACATATCATATCTGTGTCTGTGACTGTGTTAGTTGCTCAGGTGTTGACTGTGTTAGTTGCTCAGGTGTTGACTGTGTTAGTTGCTCAGGTGTTGACTGTGTTAGTTGCTCAGGTGTTGACTGTGTTAGTTGCTCTGGAGTTGACTGTGTTAGTTGCTCAGTGTTGACGTGTTAGTTTGCTCAGGTGTTTGACTGTGTTAGTTGCTCAGGTGTTTGACTGTGTTAGCTGCTCAGGTGTTGGGGGGGGGGGGGGGGGGGGGGGGGGGGGGGGGGGGACTGTGTTTAGTTGCTCAGGTGTTGACTGTTGTTAGTTGCTCAGGTGTTGACTGTGTTAGTTGATCAGGTGTTGACTGTGTCAGGTGTTAGCTGATCAGGTGTGTG
This sequence comes from Cherax quadricarinatus, assembly GCF_026875155.1. NCBI lineage: Eukaryota > Metazoa > Arthropoda > Malacostraca > Decapoda > Parastacidae > Cherax > Cherax quadricarinatus. The sequence goes on along the minus strand of NC_069458.1, from coordinate 1,653,920 downwards.
TGTATGTGAGGTGTTAGGTGCTCAGGTGTTGATGTGACAAGTGTTAGCCACTCAGGTGATGGAGTGTGTTTAGGTGTGAGTGTGAGGTGTTAGGTGCACAGTGTTGTGTTTGTGTGAGGTGTAGTTGCTCATGTGTTGACGTCAGTTATGGTGCACAAGTGTTGAGTGTCAGGTCTTAGGTGCTTCATAGTGTTGAGTATGTCCCCCCCCATTTGTTAGGTGCACAGGTGTTGAGTGTGTCAAGGTGTTATGGGCTTCAGGTGTTTGTGTGTGTTAGGTGCTCACGTGTTATGTGTGTGAGGCGATAGGTGCTCAAGTGTTGAGTTGTGTCAGGTGTAGGTGCCTCAGCTGTTGAGTTCAGGTGCTCAGGTGTGAGTGTCACGGTGCTCAGCTGTTGAGTGTGGCAGGTGTTAGATGCTCAGGTGTTGAATGTGTCAGGTGCTCAGGTGTTAAGTGAATCAGGTGTTGCATGCTCCGGCAGGAGCAGGTGTTAGGTGCTCAGGAGGAGCGCAGGTGTTAGGCTCTAGAGGCATCGAGCAGCAAGGTGTTGGTGGCACAAACAGCAGGTGTTAGTGATGAGGCAACAGCAGCAGGTGTTAGGTGGTGAGTCAGCAGCAGGTGTTAGGTGGTGCAGCAGCAGGTGTTAGGTGGTGAGACAGCAGCAAGTGTTAGGAGGTGAGGCAGCAACAGCAGTGCTAATGTTGTGAGGCGGCAGCAGGGCGTTGGGTGGTGAACCCGCCAGCAGCAGGTTTTTAGGTGGTGAGGCAGCAGCAGCAAGTGTTAGGAGTGGTGAGTCAGCAGCAGCCAGTTGTTAGTGGTGAGCAGCAGCATGTGTTTAGTGTGCAGCAGCAGGTGATAGGTAGTGAGGCAGCAGCAAGTGTTAGGTGGTGATGGCAGCAACAGCAAGGTGTTAGGTGGTGAGGGTGACAGCAGGTGGTAGGTGGACAGGCGCAGCAAGCAGCAGGTGTTAGGTTGGTCAGGCAGCAGCAGCAGCAGGTGTTAGTGTGGTCAGGCATCACAGGATGTTAGGTGGTGAGGCAGCAGTCAGTTGTTAGTGGTGAGGCAGTAGCAGGTGTTAGGGTGGTGAGGCAGCAGTAGGGGTTAGTTGGTGAGGCATGCAGCAGCAGGTGATAGGTGGTGAGGTAGCAGCAGTTGTTAGTGGTGAGGCGTAGCAGATGTTAGGTGGTGAGGCAGTAGCAGGTGTTAGGTGGTGAGGCTGTGTAGGTGTTAGTTAGTTTGGCAGCAGCAGCAGGTGTTAGGTGGTGTGGCAGAGCAAATGTTAGTTGGTGAGGCAGTAGCAGCAGGTGTTAGGTGGTGAGCAGCAGCAGGTGATAGGTGGTGAGGCAGAGCAGCAATATTAGGTGGTGAGGCCAGCAGCAGATGTTAAGTGGAGAGGCCAACAGCAAGTGTTGGTGGAGAGGCGCAGTCAGCAGGTGTTAGTGGTCAGGCCAGCAGCAGGTGTTAGGACTGTGAAGCAAGCAGCAGTTGTTAGGTGGTGAGGCAGCAGCAGGTGTTAGGTGGTGAGGCAGCAGCAGATGTTAGTTGGTGAGGCAGCAGCAAGTGTTAGGTGGCGAGGCAGCAGCAGCAGCAGGTGTTAGGTGGTCAGGCAGCAGCTGGTGTTAGGTTGTGAGGCAGCAGTAGTCGTTAGGTGGTAAGGCAGCAGCAGATGTTAAGTGGAGAGGCAGCAGCAAGTGTTAGGTGGTGAGGCAGCAGCAGCAGGTGTTAGGTAGTGAGTCAGCAGCAGGTGTTAGGTGGTGCAGCAGCAGGTGTTAGGTGGTGAGACAGCAGCAAGTGTTAGGAGGTGAGGCAGCAACAGCAGGTGCTAGGTGGTGAGGCAGCAGCAGGTGTTAGGTGGTGAACCAGCAGCAGCAGGTGTTAGGTGGTGAGGCAGCAGCAGCAAGTGTTAGGTGGTGAGTCAGCAGCAGCAGTTGTTAGGTGGTGAGGCAGCAGCAGGTGTTAGGTGGTGAGTCAGCAGCAGGTGTTTAGTGGTGCAGCAGCAGGTGTTAGGTGGTGAGGCAGCAGACAAGTGTTAGGTGTGATGCAGCAACAGAAGGTGTCAGGTGGTGAGGTGCCAGCAGAGAGTAGGTGGTCAGGCAGCACAGTGTGTTAGGTGGTCAGGCAGAAGTAAGAACAGCAGCAGGTGTTAGGTGGTCAGGCATCAGCAGGTGTTAGGTGGTGAGGGCAGCAGCAGTTGTTAAGGTGGTGAGGCAGTAGCCGGTGTTAGGTGGTGAGGCAGCAATAGGGGTTAGTTGGTGAGGCAGCAGCAGCAGGTGTTAGGTGGTGAGTACGCAGTTGTTAGGTGTGGAGGCAGTAGCAGATTTAGGTGGGTGAGCAGTAGCAGGTGTTAGGGTGGTGAAGCAGCATAGGTTTTAGTTAGTGAGGCAGCAGCAGCAGGTGTTAGGTGGTGGCAGCAGCAAATTGTTAGTTGGAGGCAGTAGCAGCAGGTGTTAGGTGGTAGGCACAACAGTGTTAGGTGGTGAGGCAGCAGTAAGTTGTTAGGTGTGAGCGCAGCAGATGTTAAGTGGAAGAGGCAACAGCAAGTGTTTAGTGGTGATGCAGGCAGCAGCGAGGTGTTAGGTGGTCAGGCAGCAGCAGGTGTTAGGTGGTCAGTCAGCATAAGTTGTTAGGTGGTGAGGCAGCAGCAGGGTGTAGGTGGTGAGGCAGCAGCAATGTTAGGTGGGTGAGGCAGCAGCAAGTGTAAGGTGCGAGGCAGCAGCATGCAGCAGGTGTTAGGTGGTCAGGCCAGCAGCTGGTGTTAGGTTGTGAGGCGAGCAGCAATGTTAGTGGAGAGGACAACAGCAAGTGTTAGTGGTGAGGCAGCAGGCAGCATTTAGGTGGTAAGGCAGCAGCAGGGTGTTATGGGGTTAGGCGACAGCAGCAGTTGTTAGTTGGTGAAGGCAGCAGCAGTTTGGTTTAGTGTGTGAGGCATGCAGCAGATGTTAAGTGGTGAAGCATCAACTGTGGGTGTTAGATGGTGAGGACAGCACCAAGTGTTAGGTGGTGAGGCAGCAGCAGTGTTAGGTGGTGAGGCAGCAGCGGTGTTAGGTGGTGAAGGGGGAGGCAGAGCAGGTGTTAAGTATGTGGGCAAGTCAGCTAGGTGTAGGTGTGATCGAGGCAAGCAGCATGTGTTAGTGACAGGCAGCAGCAGGTGTTAGGTGACGAGGCAGCAGCAGGTGTTAGGTGTGAGGCCAAGCAGCAGGTTTACGTTAGTAAGTTTTTAAGGTTATGTTACATAAAAAACAATATTGTTGGCAGAACTCAAACACAAGGGTTCATTAATTAACCAAGAATAACCCAATAAGGTTAGGAAGTTTTATTTAGTAGAAATACCATAAATACACTTCCAACAAATTATCATACATATAACATGTTGCATTAATCACCAGAGTAACACAAAAATAATCATACATAGTAACATTACATTAACCCAGAGTTAACACAAAAATTATCATCACCATAGTAACATGTACATTAAGAAGCACCAAGTAACACAAAAAAATATCATACAATTCAATTCAATTCAATTCAAAGTTTATTCTCTATAAGGTATTAGAACAATGCTGAGTTTACAGAATCTGTTATTTTGTTGGTTTACATGTAGTTAAATAATTTTACAGAGTGTACCACTAAACCCCTAGCATGTCTATGCATTTCAGGCAGACTAGGTTTAATTCTTAATTTAGATTTTAAAATATTATCAAATTATTGAGTAAGTTGGGTATTATGTTAAAGTGACAATACTAGTTTGTGAAGTTTAGCAATGTGAAATGGCTTTTGTTTTGGCACAGTACAAGAACAGTATTCGAGTACACAGGAATCATTATTTTAAGATTGAAGATAATATATCTGTTTATGGTCAAAATGGTGAGTGAGTGTAAGTGTGAACCACCAGGTGGTATTCGTGAGTTAGGTTGAATGTGGGTGTATCAGGGATGATAAGATGTTTTCTAATGGTAGTTTTGAAGGTGATAATGTGTCTGCAGTTCTAGAGTTCTCAAAGTAGGGTGTTCCAGATTTTAGGGCCTTGACATACATTGATTTTGTAAAGGGATTAGTGTCGGACAGGATCACGGAATGTCATAGAGAATGTTTGTGTCTGGTGTTATGCCAGTGGGTTCTGTCACAACTAACCAGAAAGCATTTTAGGTCAAGGTTATACTGGAGTTTAAGGTTCTGTAATGTAGTTGGCCCCGTAGTAAGTGGGATGTACTGAACAGGGAGTAAGTTTAGATCTTGAAGAGTGGGGGGGGTGTTTCCAGGGATGGATTTAATGATTATCCTTACTGCAGCTTTTTGTTGGGTTAATATTGGCTTTGGTGTGTTGCTGCATTTGATCCCAAGCACAAAATAGCATAGGTGACGTATGGATAAATGATGGTATAGTGTGATAAGGGCATTTTGAGGCACGTAGTATCGTATCTTGGAGAGATCCCATCCGTTTGGATACTTTTTTGGTTATGTGTTGATATGGGTGCTGAAATGAGGGGGGGGGGGCGGTTGTTGTCAAGGTATAGGCCTAGGAATTTGCCCTCATTATGTCTGGTAATTAGAGTGTTGTCGATCTTAATGTTAATTTGTGCATCTCCTGCTCTGCTACCAAACATAATATAGTAGGTTTTGTCAGTGTTAAGCGTAAGTTTATTGGCTGTCATCCAAGTCGATATTTTGATCAGCTCCTTGTTAACAATGGTGTTGAGGGTGGCAAGATTAGGGTGAGAGATGACGTAAGTCGTGTCGTCAGCAAAGAGAATGGTTTCAGGGTGTGGATATGGTTGGAAGATCATTGATGTATATGAGGAAGAGCAGCGGGACCAAGGACACTTCCCTGCGGAACTCCAGTATCAGTGTACATTAACCACCAGAGTAACACAAAAATTATCATACATATTAACATGTACATTAAGCACCAGAGTAACACAAAAATTATCATACATAGTAACATGTACATTAAGCACCAGAGTAACACAAAAATTATCATACATAGTACAGTACATTAACCACCAGAGTAACAAAAAATTATCATACATAGTAACAAGTACATTAACCACCATGAAGAGTAACACACAAATTATCATACATAATAACATGTACCTTAAGCACCGAGTAAACACAAAAATTATCATACATAGTAACATAACATGTACAATAACCACCAGAGTAACACAAAGAAAATTATCATACATAGTAACATGTACATTTAATCACCATAGTAACACACAAATTATCAAACATAAAACATGTACATTAAGCACAGAAGTAACACAAAAATTATCATACATACGTAACATGTACATTAACCACCAGAGTAACACAAAAATTATCATACATAGTAACATATACATTAATCACCAGAGTAACACAAAAATTATCATACATAGTAACATGTACATTAACCACCAGAGTAACTCAAAAATTATCATACATAGTAACATGTACATTAAGCACCAGAGTAACACAAAAATTATCATACATAGTAACATGTACATTAACCACCAGAGTAACACAAAAATTATCATACATAGTAACATGTACATTAACCACCAGAGTAACACACAAATTATCATACATAGTAACATGTACATTAACCCTTTGAGGGTCGACAGGCCCTCTCTGAAACTCGTTCTCAGGGTCGGGCAAATTTTAAAAAAAAAAAATTATTTTCTCTTATGAAAAGATAGAGAATCTTTTCCCGATCATAAAGACACCAAAAGTTTGAAATTTGATAGAAAACTTACGAAATTATGCTCTCGCAAAGTTAGCGGTCTCGGCGATGTTTACGCATCTAGGCGATTTGCCCACTTGAGGCCCCATTTCGCCAATTCGCTGTACTAGTCGACACAAAAACATGAATATTTCGCTAGAACTCCATTTTTTCTATCGAATGGTGCAAGAAACACCCATTTATGAAATTCAACTTATCCAGTACAGTGGTCAGAATTTAGCAATTTTGGCCAATTTTCACACAAATTTCAAAAGATGCCAATTTCCGAATAGGGTCCAGAATAAACAAGAAAGACATTCCCGGCACTAAAAATGACATTTCACTCTAGTTCTTAGTCACGTCACAAGGCCCCTCTTATATTCTTTTGCTTTCCATTTTGAATTTTTAATTCTCACAAAAAAATATAAGATTTACTGTTATTCAGACTACTGCATTAGTGTAAAAAAATGGTATAAATATTATTGTGCACTTGTCAAATATAAAGAATATTAGACTCACCAGTTGACGGTGTATTGCACGCTTGGCACGAATTTGTTTACTTTTGAAGTTTGGTAAAAATTCCAAATAATTCTGCTACTTTGAGCTCAAATCAAGGCACTTCTTAGTAAAACCAGCCAAAATCACTCAATTCTGTAATATGTCTTTCCATTCCCTATAAAAATGAGACCAAGAAAAACTAGAATACCAACAATAAATACCATACGAAAATACACTGCAAAGTCGCTGATTTATTCCAAAAAAATGGTCAAAGTTTTTTTTTTCTCATTATGCACTGTGTGCTGCAGGATTTTTTTTAGACTGTGCACACTGACCACATAGACCCATTCTTTCATATGAAGGCCTACCAGCTTTCTCCCACTAGATTTGAGGCCGCTAGAATTTATGCGTACTAGTACGTCAAAAACCCCTACGCGTAAAACGTACTAGTACGACGAAAACCCTCAAAGGGTTAAGCACCAGAGTAACACAGAAATTATCATACATAGTAACATGTACATTAACCACCAGAGTAACACAAAAATTATAATACATAGTAACATGTACATTAACCACCAGAGTAACATAAAAATTATCATACATAGTAACATGTACATTAACCACCAGAGTAACACAAAAAAACTCAAAGTGATTTAATTGTGCTCCTTGTAATATCTTATTATTTAAAC
>NC_069458.1:1609657-1646532 GCF_026875155.1 Cherax quadricarinatus | reverse complement strand
CAAAAGAAAAAGACTTGGAAAACGATGCACCATCCCCCAATGAAAAGCAGGGGTGTCACTAGCACGTTAAGAGACCATACAATAAGTGTCAGGGGCCCGAGACTGTTCAACTGCCTCCCAGCACACATAAGGGGGATTACCAACAGACCCCTGGCAGTCTTCAAGCTGGCACTGGACAAGCACCTAAAGTCAGTTCCTGATCAGCCGGGCTGTGGCTCGTACGTTGGTTTGCGTGCAGCCAGCAGCAACAGCCTGGTTGATCAGGCGCTGATCCACCAGGAGGCCTGGTCACAGACCGGGCCGCGGGGGCGCTGACCCCCGAAACTCTCTCCAGGTCTCCAGGTTATGTCCTTAGAACTTCTTGGCTGACTGGTCTGCAATTGAACAATTAATTCTTGCTGACCTAGTCTGATTTCCTCCAGACCATACTCTGGAGGTTTCGGCAAACACACCCTTTGCATTAATAGGTTGATCAACTGCCTGGCTTACACCCTTTAATTTATTCAAAGCCTTACTTTTACAAGACAGTTTTTTTTCCCAAAATTCCCGTATTTGTTGATTAATTAAAACATTCATTTTCCTTTCCCAAATCGCACAATTCTCCAGCAGATCTCTTTCACAGTCTTTAAAACCACAATTTGTAACACTCAAACCCTACTCTCTAAAGCATCTAAATATAACTTTAATTCATTAGGGTTCACGGTTCTTTGATTCATAAATCCAAAGCTTTTTGTATGCCTTCATCACATGGCCTTTAATAGCCTGTAATGAGCTTTCATTACGCTAAAATCCACGGACTTATCAGCCACCTTAACTCCTCAGATCCAGTCAGGGTTAAAAAATTATTAATCACTGATTATACAATTTAAGTATGTGCCTTATAAGAGTAATTTTTGCACTTTACTCTTTATAAATCCTAGCCACATATGTGCTAGCAATTTGGCTAATTATCATCCACACCAACGATCGATTAAATTTGTGTACTCTATACCCACATCCTTCAATAGTCACTTAATTATTAAGTAATTAATTCAATTAATTTTTTTCATTGTTTGCACCCGGGTTTCAAGAAGGACCACGGGCAGATACAGAAATTTTTTATAGGGGTGCTACCTGTACGTACCTCAACATTACATGCATACAAGTGATCTCATTGGGAGCCAATAACTTATTGATCACCGTAGTCACCGACCGTGTAACATGTGAAAACTTAAAACCACCACTGGTCACTGCAGTGGCCCTTTAACCTCACAACTATCCTTATCAATCCGAGACTAGTATAAATGGATCACCCACAAGACAGCCTAGTATATAATTGTGGACTGTACAGATTATATTAGGTTTAATCTGAATGAGGGGGGGTAGGTTACACATTGATAAAATCCATCAAAGAAAAACATTTGTGCATAATCCCCCTACTTACCAATATTCTCTGTGGTCACTTTGATGTAGCTGGATCACCCATAACCTATCTCCAATTACAACAACCTAACTGCCATTATCAGTCCTGCTATAACTAGAAGGTTACTTAACGGTGGGTGATTGATTTCCTTATTCCTCCATTCACCTTCTCATTCTGATGTCTGTTACACCGACACCCCGTTTTCTTATCCAGTCAGGACGAGTATCCATCGTTTATATCCCCGGTTAGAAGTCGTGGCCTCCATAAAAACTTCACTATCCTCTGGACGGAAACAACAGGACTAACGTGTTCACTCAGACAAGCACTTATTTCACTTCCCGCATTTCTCTCTTAACATTGTGTTATTAACACTGATTACATACCATTAACAAGATGATTTCAATGTCTCCATAATTATTATACACATTAAGGTACCTATTATGATCTGAGACCGATGAGTGAATGATTAAATCACGGGGTATTTTCCCGGGAACACTCCAAGGCGACGCACCTAGTCTCCCACCGTCCCTGCCATTATTCATAATTTTACCACTTTAATTATGGTGGTCCTGTAAATCACATTCCCTCACTCTTCACCAGGAACAGTTATGACACTTCCTATTATGAAGTGAGGCCTATATTAATCCTTAGGCCGCCGTGAATGCCAATTTCCTGGTCCCATGTTTTCACAGCCTCCTCACTACATTCAAACCACTCCCGCTAACCCCGATGCTCTGTGTCGACCTCTTCCCCCGCACATCCGTGCAGGCGCAGAGGAAACTCGGTTGGTTCTATTCAAAATACAATTTAGAACAACAGTAATGCATTAATCATGTATATTTGCAATATAAAAAATATACAGTATAATTATGGGAATTTATTTCTCACATAGAATATTAATAAAATATTATAACCTCTGTATTATAATAATAAGGTAAAAGGACCCCAATGGAAATAAGTCACCCTGTCTGGCTTTTTTGGGTTATCCTAGGTATTTTACACATATGCTGCTATGTATGATAATCTATGTAACTATTTGTGTATACCTGAATAAACTTACTTAGGGCACTTACTTTAGTTACTTCCTTAATCCTTCCACTTCAGTTGAGTTTCCTTTTCCGACGCGCGAAGTCAGGGTTCAATACGACGTACACTGTCAGTGCCCCTATAAACAACAACAACAACAACAACTTGTGTTTTGGTTGTTTGGCTGTGATAGTTAACAATGACTTCTGTGTCACCTTCCGTTGGTGTGGACGTCTCTCTCTCGCCGTGAGTATCAGTGCAAATTTTCACCCCCCCCCCGTTCTCACTGGACGCTGTCCTCATTTATATAGCCCGCCGGCACTACCGGAGGGCACCTTGGCACTACGGGACAACTGACACCCCGCTTACTTTATCCACTCCATTTTTTCCACTCTAAGGGAAAATCTATAACGGTCTTGGTGGGACCTCCGGTTCTTGACCTTAGGTGTAGTGTGGGCGTCCCTTTCTGGGACTTGCAAGGGCGTCCACCGGATCTAATTGGAACCTTCTATTACACAGGAACTTTCGTTCCTATTCTCTCATCGCCAAGCCTTGGACAACATTTTTTCTGGTAGCATGAGAAACATTCTCTCCGCTGATGCTGTCAGTGCCTTATATACCCAACAAAGAAAAACAAGTCAACAAATAAACAGTGTTTGTGGTGTCTAACACAGGGTAGAACACCTTGTGCCTAACACAGTGATAACACCTGCCTTTAATACATATAACATTCATGTGCTAGCGAACATAAGAAGTTTGACCCCCTGAAAATATAGTTATTAAGCGCCAGACAAATCAATATCTTTCTTGGGTGACGTGTTAGTTGCTCAGATGTTGCCTGTTATTGCTCAGTGTTGACTGTTAGTTGCTCCAGTGTGAACTGTGTTAGTTGCTCAGGTGTTACTGTGTTAGTTGCCGGTGTTGACTGTGTTAGTTGCTCAGGTGTAGACGTGTTAGTTGCTCAGTGTTGACTGTTTTATTGCTCAGGGGGGGTGACTGTGTTAGTTGCTCAGGGTTGACTGTGTTTAGTTGCTCAGGTGTATGACTGTGTTAGTTGCACATGTGTGACTGTGTTATTGCTACTAGTGGTGACTGTGTTAGTCTCAGTGTTGACTGTGTTAGGCTGCTCAGTGTTGACTGTGTTAGTTTCTCAGTGTGACTGTGTTAGTAGTTTTCTCAGGTGATTGACCTGTGTTAGTTGATCAGTGGTGACTGTGTCAGGTGTTTAGCTCTCAGTGTTGTTGTATGTGAGTGTTAGGTGCTCAGGTGTTTGATTGTTTCAAGTGTTAGCCACAGGTATTGAGTGTGTTAGGTGATGAGTGTGAGGTGTTAGTGCTCAGGTGTTGAGTTTGGTGAGTGTTAGTGCTCAGGTGTTTGACTCTGTTAGTGCTCAAGTGATGAGTGTCAGGTGTTAGTGCTCATGTGTGAGTATGTCATTGTTAGGCTCACAGGTGTTGAGTGGACAGTGTCAGGTCTCAGTGTTGTGTGTGATTAGAGTCTCAAGTGGTGTTGTGTTGAGTTGAAGTGCCAAGTGATTGATGTGTCAGTGGTAGGTGCTCAGACTGTTGAGTGTCAGGGTGCTCAGGTTTATGTCACTGCTCAGCTGTTGATGTGGCAGTGTTAGATGCTCAGGTGTTTGAAGTGGTCAGTGCTCAGGTGTTAAGTGAATCAGTTTGCCAATGCTCAGCAGGAGCAGGTGTTAGTGCTCAGGAGGAGCAGGTGTTAGTTCTAAGGCAGCAGCAGGTGTTGGTGGAGCAGCAAGCAAACAGCAGGTGTTAAGGTGGATAGGCAACAGCAGCAGTGTTGAGGTGGTGAGTCAGCCAGGTGTTAGGTGGTGCAGCACAGGTGTTAGGTGGTGAACAGCAGCAAGTGTTAAGGTGAGGCGAGCAACAGCAAGGTGCTAGTGTGAGCGGCAAGCAGGCGTTGGTGTGAACCTGCACACAGTGTTAGGTTGGTGAGGCACAGAGCAATGTTAGGTTGGTGATCAGCAGCAGCAGTGTTAGGTGGGGAGTCAGCAGCTGTGTTAAGAGTGCAAGCGCAGTGTTAGGTAGTGAGGCAGCAGCAAGTTTAGGTGGTGATGAGCAACAGCAGGGTGGTGGTGTTTGTGACAGCAGGGGTTAGGTGTCAGGCAGCAGCAGCGCAGTGTTAGGTGGTCAGGCAGCACAGCAGCAGGTGTTAGGTGTCAGCATCAGCAGGTGTTTAGTGGTGAGCAGCAGCAGTTGTTAGGTGGTAGGCAGTAGCAGGTGTTATAGTGTGTTAGGCAGCAGATAGGGTTAGTTGTGAGGCACACAGCAGTGTTATGGTGATGTAGCAGCAGTTGTTTAGTGTAGCGTAGCAGATGTTTAGGTGTGAGGCAGTAGCAGGTGTTTAGGTGTGAGGCAGTGGTAGGTGTTAGATAGTGAGGCAGCAGCAGCAGTGTTAGGTGGTGTGGCAGCAGCAAATGTTTAGTTGTGAGGCAGTAGCAGCAGGTGTTATGTGGTGAGGCAGCAGCAGGTTTAGGTGTGAGGCAGCAGCAAAGTATTAGGTGTGGGCATGCAGCAGATGTTTAAGTGGAAGCAACAGCAAGTGTTAGTGGTGGTAGCAGCAGCACAGGTGTTAGGTGTCAGGGCACAGCAGGTGTTTAAGGGAAGCAGCAGCAGTTGTTTAGTGTAGGCAGCAGCAGGTGTTAGGTGTGAGGCAGCAGCAGATGTTAGTTTGGTGAGCAGCAGCAAGTGTTAGGTGCGAGGCAGCAGCAGCAGCAGTGTTAGTGGTCAGGAGGCCAGCAGCTGGATGTTAGGTTGTAGGCAGCATAGTCGTTAGGTGGTGTAGGCACAGCAGATGTTACGTGAGAGGCAGCAGCAAGTTTTAGGAGGGTGAGGCGCAGCACAGGTGTTTAGGTATGAGTCACAGCAGTTTTTAGGTGGTGTCAGCAGCAGGTGTTAGGTGGTGAGACAGCACAAGTGTTAGGAGGTGAGTCAGCCACAGCAGTTCTAGGTGGTGAGGCAGCACAGTTTAGTGTGAACCACAGCAGCAGTTTAGGTGTGATGCGCAGCAGCAAGTGTTAGGGGTGATCAGCAGCACAGTTTTAGTGGAGGCAGCAGCAGGGTGTTTTATGGGTGAGTCAGCACATGGTGTTTAGTGGTGCAGCAGCAGTGTATGTGTAGGCAGCCAGCAAGTGTTAGTGTGACAGCAACAGAAGGTGTTAGTGTGAGGTTGACAGCGCAGTTTTTAGGTGGTCAGTCAGAGCAGTTTATGGTCACAGCAGCAGCAGCAGTGTTAGGTGTCAGGCATCAGCAGGTGTTAGGTGGTGAGCAGCAGCAGTTGTTAGGTGTGAGGCAGTAGCAGTGTTTGTTGGGAGGCAGCATATTAGTTGGTGAGGGCAGCAGCAGCATGTTATGTGAGGTAGCAGCATTGTTAGGTGTGAACAGTAGCAATTAGTGTGAGGCAGTAGCAGGTGTTAGGGTGAAGCAGCGTAGGTGTTAGTTAAGTGGAGCACAGCAGCAGTGTTATGGTGTGGCAGCAGCAAATGTTAGTTGTGAGGCAAGTAGCAGAAGTGTAAGGTGGTTAGGCAGCATCATGTTAGGTGGTGAGCAGCAGAAAGTGTAGGTGTGAGCAGCAGCAATGTTAAGTGAGAGGCAACAGCAAGTGTTTAGTGGTGGATGCAGCATGCAGCGTGTGAGGTGGTCAGCAGCAGCCGGTTTTAGGTGGTCAGGCAGCAGCAAGTTGTTATGGTGGTGAGGCAGCAGCAGTGTTAGTGTTGAGGCAGCAGCATTGTTAGGTGGTGAGGCAGCAGCAAGTGTTAGGTGGCGAGCAGCTGCAGCAGCAGTGTTTAGGGTGGTCAGGAGGCAGCACTTGTGTTAAGTTGTGAGCAGCAGCAGATTTAAGTGAGAGCAACAGCAATGATAGGTGGTGAGCAGCAGCAGCAGGTTAGGTGTAAGGCAGGCAGCAGGTGTTAGGTGGTGACGGCAGCAGCAGTTGACAGGTGGGATTGAGGCATCAGCAGTGATCGTGTGGTGAGGCACAGCAGATTGTAATAGGATAAGCTCAACAGTGGGTGGTAGATGGTGAGGACAGCACCAGTGATAGTGTGAGGCAGCAGCAGATGTTAGAGGTGAGGGCAGCAGCAGGTGTTAAGTGGTGAGGCAGCTAGCAGGTGTAAATGGTGAGGCAGCAGCAGTGTGATAGGTGACGATGCACAGCATTGTGTTAGTGACGAGCCAGCAGCAGGTTGTTCAGGTGCCGAGGCAAGCAGCAGGTGTAAGTGTGAGGCAGCAGCAGGTTTAAGTTAGTAAGTTTTTAATTGTTAAGTTACATAATAAACATATTTTGTTGCAGAAACATTCATACACAAGGTCATTATTAACCCAATAATAACCCCAATAAGTTAGGAAGTTATTTAGAGTAGGACAAAACACAAACATACACATCACAAATTATCATACATAGTAACATGTACATTAATCACACAAGTAACACAAAAAATTATCATACATAGTAACATGTACATTAACCCCTAGAGAAACACCAAAATTATCATACATAGTAACATGTTCATTAAGCAACAGAGTAACCACAAAAATTCTCATACATCAATTCCAATCATTTCAAAGTGATTCACTATAAGTATTACAAGCGAGTTTAACAGAATTTGGTTATTGTGTGGTTTACATGTAGTTAAATAATGTTTACAGAGTGTACCACTAGAAACACCTAGCATGGCTAGGCTTTCAGGCAGACTTATTTAATATCTTAATTTAAATAATACAAATTATGAGTTAAAGTTGGTATATGGCTAGAGTGAACATAATACTAGTTTGTGGTTTAGCAATGTGAATGCTTCGTTTTGGCACAGTACAATAGTTTCAAGTATTCGAGTATCACAGGATTCATTATTTTAAGATTAGATTAATATCTCTGTTTATGGTCAAATTGTGAGTGAGTGTAAGTGGTGAACCACCAGGTGGTATTCGTGAAGTTTAGTTGATTGGGTGTATCAGGAGATAAGATGTTTTTTCTAATGGTAGTTTTGAAGGGATGAATGTTCTGCAGTTCTAGAGTTCTCAAGTAGGTGTTCCAGATTTTATAGGCCTGTGACATACATTGAATTTTTGTAAAGGTTTAGTCGGAACGGGGAATGTCATAGAGATGTTTTGTGTCTGGTGTTTATGCCAGTGGGTTCTGTCACAACTATCAGAAAGCATTTAGTCAAGGTATATTGGGAGTTTAAGGTTCTGTAAGATGTAGATTGCCCATAGTAATGGATGTACTGAACAGGGAGTAAGTTTAGATCTATGAAGAGTGGGGGGGGGGTGTTGCCAGGATGGATTTAGTGTTTAGTCTTACAGCAGCTTTTGTTTGGTTTATTAATGGCTTTAGGTGTGTGCTGCAGTATGAGCCCCAGCACAAATAGACATAGGTTGACGTATGGAATAATGAGTGGTATAGTGAGAAAGGGCATTTTGAGGCACGTAGTATCGTATCTTGGAGAGGATCCCATCCGTTTTGGATACTTTTTTGGTTATGTGTTGGATATGGGTGCTGAAATTCAGGTTGTTGTCCAGGGTATAGGGCCTAGAATTTGACCTCATTAGTCTGGTAAGTTAGAGGGTTGTCGATCGTAATGTTAATTTGTGCATCTCCTGCTCTGCTACCAACATAATATAGTTAGTTTTGTCAGTGTTTTAAGCGTAAGTTTATTGCTGTCATCCAATCGATATTTTGATCACGCCTTTGTTAACAATGTGTTGAGGTGGCTAGATTAGGGTAGAGATGACTAGCTGTCGTCAGCAAAGAGAATGGGTTTCAGTGTTGGATATGTTTGGAAGATCATTGATGTATATGAGGAAGAGCAGCGGGACCAAGGACACTTCCCTGCGGAACTCCAGTATCAATGTACATTAACCGACCAAGTAACAACAAAAATTATCATACATATAAACATTACATAAGCACCAGAGTAACACAAAAATTATCATACATAGTAAACATGTACATTAAGCACTAGTAACACAAAAATTATCATACATATTAACATGTACAATAACCACCAGAGTAACATAAAAATTATCATACCAAGTAAACATTACATTAACCACCAGAGTAACACACAAATTATCAAACATAAAAATCATGTACATTAAGCACCAGAGTAACACAAAAAGTAATCATAACATAGTAACATGTACATTAACCACCAGAGTAACACAAAAATTATCAGACATAGTCACATATACATTAATCACCAGAGTAACACACAAATAATCATACATAAAACATGTACATTAAGCACCAGATAACACAAAATTATCATACATAGTAACATGTACATAAACCACCAAGTAACACCAAAAATTATCATACATGAGTAACATAATAATAATCACCAGAGTACACAAAAATAATCATAACATATAACATGTACATAACCACCAGAGTAACTCAAAAATTATCATACATAGTAACATGTATCATTAAGCACCAGAGAACAAACAAAAATTATCATACATAGTAACATGTACATTCACCACCAGAGTAACACAAAAATATCATACTTAGTAACCAATGTACAGTAAACCACCAGAGTAACACACAAAT
Organism: Cherax quadricarinatus; assembly: GCF_026875155.1. NCBI lineage: Eukaryota > Metazoa > Arthropoda > Malacostraca > Decapoda > Parastacidae > Cherax > Cherax quadricarinatus. The sequence continues at coordinate 1,637,531 of NC_069458.1, read as the reverse complement.
TATCATACATAGTAACATGTACATAACCCTTGAGGGTCGACAGTCCCTCTCTGAAACTCGGTTTTCTCAGGTCGGGCAAAATTTTAAAAAAAAAAAAAATATTTTCTCTTATGAAAAGATAAGAGAATCTTTTCCCGAACATAAGAGACAACCAAAAGTTTTGAAATTTGATAAAAACTTCGAAATTATGCTCTTCGCAAAGTTAGCGGTCTCGGCGATGTTACTGCTCGCGATTTTGCCCCCTTTGAGCCCCATTTTCGTCAATTTCGCTGACTAGTCCACAAAAAACATGATATTCGCTAGAACCTCATTTTTTCTATCGAATGGTGCAAGAAAACCACCCATTTATGAAATTCAAACTACCAGTACAGTGGGCAGAATTAGCAATTTTGCCCATTTCACACAACTTCAAAGATCCAATTTCCGAATAGGTCCAGAATAAACAAGAAAGAAATTCCTGCACTAAAATGACATTTCCGCTAGTCTTAGTCACGTTCTCCAAGGCCCCTCTTATATATTTTGCTTCCATTTTGAACTTTTATTCTCACAAAAAATATATAGATTTACTGTTATGCAGACTACTGCATTATTAGTGTAAAAAATGTATAAAATATTATTGGTTGCACTTTGTGAAAGAATTTTAGACTCACCAGTTGACGTGTAATTGCACGCTTGGCACGATTTGTTTTACTTTTGAAGTTGGTAAAAACGAATATTTCTGCCTACTTTTGAGCTCAATTTCAAGGCACCTTCTTGAAAACCAGCCAAAATCATCTCATTTCTGTAATAATGTCTTTCCATTCTATAAAATGATACCAAGAAAACTATAATACAAACAATAAAAACCATACGAAAAATACACTGCAAAGTCGCTGCTTTATTTCAAAAAAAGGGACAAAGTTTTTTTTTTCTCATTAATGCACTGGTGGTGCCTGCGGATTTATTTTAGACTGTGCAACACTGAACCACATAGAACCCCATTCTCATATGAATGCCTACCTGCTTTCTCCCACTAGATTTGAGGCCGCTAGAATTTAGCGACTAGTACTCAAAAAAACCCCTACCGAAAAAGTACTAGTACGACGAAAAACCTCAAAGGGTTAAGCCACCAGATAACACAGAAAATTAAACATACATAGAAATCCTGTACAATAACCACCAAGTAACACAAAAATTATAAATACAATACATGTACATTAACCACCAAAGTAGACATAAAAATTATCATACTTAGTAACATGTACATTAACCACCAGAGTAAGCACAAAAAAAAACTCAAGTGCACATTTAATAGTGCTCCTTGTTAATATCTTATTATTTAAACTTAAAACAACTAACTCAACTATCTGAAAATCAGTTACAATAAAGTAAGATATATTGCTAATAAGGAATACCCATGCCTTGCAAGATGAAAACTTTCTGAGGCTGTTCCTTACACAGTTGTCCCGTTCATACTAGCAAAGTAGTAACTGTGTTTAGTTTGACTGGTGTGAGTGGCATCCTGGGGGACAAGATTGATGACCACAATAGAAGTAAGACAGACAGTCCCTTGATGAGCCACTCTCTTTCCTGGGTTATCTTGGGTGGCTAACTCTCCGGATTTAAAAATATGAACAAAATCTTACTCTAAGGTAAACCAAGTTATTTACATTAACCCTTTTACTGTCGCATCCCCCAATCCTGAGGTCTCTCCTGGTGTCGCAAAATTTAAAAAAAATAAAAAAAAAATATTTTTTCTTATGAAATGATAGAGAATCTTTTCCCGATTGGAATGACACCAAAAAAAAACGAAATTTGATGGAAAACTGACGGAATTATGCTCTGGCGAAGTTAGCGACCCGGCTTGATTTACAAATCACGATTTTTGCGCACTTTGGAGCCCTATTTCGGCTAATTTCCGTTGTTCCAGCGCCCAAACCGTACTATTCTTTAGAACATCATTTTTTCGTGAGTAGAATGTATAGGTTGGGGTACAAGAAACTGCCCATTTACCGATTTCACTACCTAAAATTGGTAACAATTTTGCAATATTGGCCAATTCACGAAAAACTAAAGAATATGACAATTTCCAAAAATAAGTCCAAATGAAACAATGCAGACATTCCTGATCTAAAAATAACATTTTCGTTGATCATCAATCATGTCTCCCAAGCCCCTCTATATTATTCTTGCTTTCTATTTTGATTTTTAATAAAAACAAAAAATCAAGACTTACTTATTAATGCAGACTACTGTAATAATGTAATAATTGAATACATACACATCAACCCATTCATGACTGCATAGTAAATGGCTATTAGACATTTAAATTTGACAATGCATCATTTGTTCTACTTTTGAACATTGGGATAAATCAAACATTTCCAGCTACTTTGAGCTCCATTTCTAGGTTTCTTTTTTATAGTAAAATCAATCAAAAATCACCTCTATTTCATGATATGTTTTCCATTCATCAATGAGACAAGAAAACGAGAAACAACCATAAATACTATAATCAAATAGGACCACAAGTCGGAACATTTTAATAAAAAATAACGGTCGGAGTTTTTTTCTCATTATTGCACTGCGTGCTCCATATTTTTTTAAATATGGTGCACACTGACCACCAGACTCATTCCTCACTTCTGGGCCCACCAGCTTTCTCCTGCATGATTTGAAGCCGCTAGAATTTATGAGTATATATAAGTCAAACACGTACCACGTAAATCGTATAATATGGCTGCACCGTCAAATGTTTAAGTATTAAAGAGTGGATCAACCTTACAGTAACAGGCTTATTTAATTATAGTAACTAATATTTTACATAGTCACATAGATAGTCATTTTAATGTAACAGTGAAAATTCAGTTTCAGTTTGAATAATTATTACCATATTCATACAGTGGTACCATATTGCTACCAAATTAACAAAAAGAAAAATTTTCCTCAACGACCTCGTGCCTGGTAGCAAAAGCTCTCGCTTCCACAGTGTGGGTCCTGGTTCAATTCCCAGCAAGGGTGGAAACATGACTTATTTTGTACACTGGTTGTCAAGTTCACCAGACAGTAAAATGGGTATCTGGGTGTTAGTCGCTGTGTGGTCACAGCCTGGGACAAAATTGGCCTAATTCACCCGAAATGCTTTGCATAACAAGCTTTCTATATACAGTGGACCCCCGACTTACGATATTAATCCGTTCCTGAGAGCCCATCGTAAGATGAAATGATCATAGGTTGAATTAATTTTCCCCTTTCGAAATAATGGAAATCAAATTAATCCATTCAAGACACCCAAAAGTATGAAAAATTATTTTTTTACCACATGAAATATACATTTTCCTACACACAAAAAGAAGGATACATGCACAGTAATAGAGTAGTACATTCACAATATATATACAGTGGACCCCCGGTTAACGATTTTAATCCGTGCAAGAGGGATAATTGTTATGCGAAATAATCGTTATGCGAATGAATTTTCCCCATAAGAAATAATGGAAATAAAATTAATCCGTGCAAGACGCCCAAAAGTATGAAAAAAATTTTTTTTTACCACATGAAATGTTAATTTTAATACACACAAACTGAAAAAGGCATGCACAATTACATGACACTTACTTTTATTGAAGATCTGGTGATGATTGATGGGATGGGAGGAGGGGAGAGCATTATCTTCTTACTGTTTAGAAGGGGAATCCCCTTCCATTACGACTGGTGGATAGCAAGTCCTTTTCCGGTTTACTTCCCTTCTTCTATAATGCCACTAGGACCACTTGAGAGTCACTGGACCTCTGTCGCCAACAAATCTGTACCATAGATTCTGTACCTCCCCCGTTCCTTACGATTTGTCTAAAATGGCCACAAACATTGGGCAGGGGGATAAGTATCACAGCACGCTTGCACAGCTTGTCAGGTGAGTTTCATCTATAAAGGTTTGCATTCAACCCTCTGAGTGCTCGCGACATTTCCATAATCTTTGAATTAGGCTCAATGATTCCACAACTGCAGTAGGCTCTCAGGGTTAGCCCCAAACCCTTCAAATCTTTCTTAATTCCATACTAATTCACACCCATTTTACCACAGGGTTTGGCACTAGAAGCTTTCTTGGGCCCATGGCCACATTTTCTTCCAGAAACAGCACGAAAACACTGTAATAAATACGAATATGACCGAGTGTATGCTTGGATATACCGCGGAGCTGGCTGGTAAACAATGGGACGGGCGGCACATGTGAGGGCACATTGGACGCGTCTCGGACGAAAATCGGTGAGCGGGTTTTTAATCGGTATGCGCGGCAAAAATTTTGCGATAAAAGTAAGCGGTATGCGGAAAAATCGCTATGTGATGCCATCGTTATGCGGGGGTCCACTGTATTGTGTATGTACTACTCTACTAAATGAAGAATTGCAATCATAACTGCACTAACGTACGTAGAACCCAGCATGACCCAAGAGAAACAACAGTGATACCTACAAACTGAAAAATTACTGATTGGAGTGAAGACTACCCCACAAACTTCAAGCACAGCCCCGCTGCCAGACGACTACCTACTACAAGCTCTTAACTAATTTAGTTTCTTCAACTAACCACAGCAACTCCTGTACTACTATGAGACCAACTCGTAGAAGAAACAGCACTAAGAACAGCAAGGCAGCACCTAGAAATCGACTATTCCATAATATGACCAGCAGGATGCGGTGCCCCATCCACCACCCCCCTCACCACCCAGAGAGCGATGCATCACCAACAATAGACAAATGGCTGACTCCCCCTCACGGCCACCAACCATGGCAACTTCGGCTATCAACACGCCAACCATGACTGACTTCCCTCTCTACTCTACTGCCGTCATAGGATTTAACCCATCTGAAATACGCCCCAGTATGGCAATGAACCTGACACTTACAGAATAATCTCCACCCTAACGGCAAGATAACTTGAATCTTCATGCTGAAAATAATGTCTCTCCTCCCAACTAAAACAAACCATGAATCTCCGTTACTTCACCTTGAGATAAGATCAACAGCCTTAACAACAGCAACATCAACTCGCATGACGATGTGGGGGGGCAAGACCCTCCAATCAGTCCTAGCCATCACACAGATCAAATAATTCCCTAAACATGAAGATTGAAGATGCTGTCAAGGGACTGGAAAATAAAACAAGGATACCCAAACTGACCACTATTTTGCTTAACAGATGATAAGGACAGAGCAGATAAGCACCGATATCCGTAGTGATTAACATCACCTCTTTTCTAGTAAATTAAACCATACAACTGCAAAGCTACAGCTGCTCCAGTCAAACCCAACCACCTAACAGTTAATGTGCCAGTGTCGGAAATAAAAGAATCCGGATACTAGGAACAAGAGAAGAAAAAGTTTATCTCAGATTTCACACACAAGACAGAAAAAAGATCTAATAATTTCATCTATTAAGCAAAAAAAGATATATACATAAAATGAGGGTCTCACAAGAAAAATGAACAGAACCTCCTGTACAAGTGAGAAAACTGAAATGGTTGAGAATAATGATAAAATTCACACCAGTGATTTGTACGTGATGGACAAATTCAGTAAGAAAAACAAATGTAGGCCATGTGCACTATATTACAAATGAAAATGAACTAGCAAACTTAAAAAACTTCAGGATGCAAACATTGGCATAGTCTGACTGATATTAGTGACAATCATTGTACTATGTTAGTGTATGTTATTATGCCATTATTGAACTAATCCCTGTACTATCACCTCCTGGATAGTATTTACTACCTCATTATCCCATGTGTCCCACACAGTTCCTTTTGTGACCCAATTTGTGTTATCTTCCCAGATTTCCATTCACCAATTCATTACTTGTTAACCCTTAAACTGTCCAAGCAGATCTACGTTCATATGCGTAATGCTCCAAAAGTAAACTACGTTTTTTTTTTTTTGTATATTTTCAAATATATACAAAAAAAAAAGTAGATCAAAGTTTTTTTACACATTTTCAAATGTAAAAAAAAAAAAATTTTTTTTTACATACTTTCAAATGTTGAAAAAAATGTAGATTACGTTTGGACAGTTTAATTGTTATAAGATACGACTCTATCATAATATCTGTATTAACATTTATTCCTACTTATAGCACTGTTATAATTCTTTTATAATCTTACCTATTTGCCTGTGGCTCCCAAACTACAATATATAACAAACTAGTGTATGTTCCTACTACACTACTGAATGCAATTCCTTGTACCATCTTCCACTAGCTAGTATCCACTATCTCAAATAATATTTCTTTAGTGATAATTTAATTGCTCAAACTTTATGCTATAAGGAAAATCTTTTACTCTCAGATAATTTCATAGCATAGTGTCAATCTATTTAAAGGTTGTTTTACACTACTTAATTATGTCCCTTTTTGCATTTCTCACTGAAATAATTCTCTATATACACAATACATTTGTACTGCCCTTTATTCGTAATTGCTATGCTCCTAGTTCTAACAACAATTAAAGGGGCTACTTTCAGGAGAATTAATATTTTTTTTCCCTCTTGACCATATAGTCACATGTATTAAAATACTCCAGGGTGCTGTTGACTACCTTCAGTGCTACTGATTTTGTTTTTAATATACATTCTTTTATTATTATTATTCTTAGCGACTTTTATTTTAGCTGTAAATATCTACATAGTTTCATACAACGCACATTTGTTTAAAATATTAGGTGTGTTAGATTAATTAAGGTATAACTGAATTTTTCTATTCTGTAATAACTCCTTTTTCTTTTAAATTTCTACAAGTTTTAGAATAATTATGGGTCTTATTTCATAAGTCTAGTAGGATTTAATTTTAAATCTTATTTTATTTTTACTAAGAAAGTTAGTTTGTAAAAATACTTTCATTCCTATGGATTACAGGACATAGATCATGATGTAATACTGTTGCTAAATGAATTACACAAATATCAAACAGCAACTGTAATTTCTATACAGAATTACTCAATTTCCTTTATCCAATATATCAATCATCACACTCACAGAAACCTGGTTTAAGCCTGATTTACAGATGTATTTATACCATTCCTGGCTACATAGCCTTACACAACTGTAGAAAGACCAGCAGGGGGGGAACAGCTGTATAACTACTCAAATCAACTCGAATGTATCATTAAATTTTGCCACTAGGGAAGAGGCATGGAGATATATCACAGCAAAATTTAAATTCAAAAGATCTGCAAAAAACCCTCACAGTTATAAACATCTACAGAGTACCTCAAATCTAAACATTTACAACTTTAGTTGAAAAAACTTAGGAAACATGTTACTGATGCACACATGGACATAAAAACCACCTACTACTAACAGGAGATTTCAACATAAAACATACTATACGGACCAGACCCACAAATTAACCGAATTCACAAAACACAATGAGTAATGCCTGTTGTACCAGCAATATCTAAACCTACAAGAATCACTGAGGACAAGCATCTCCTTAATAGACCACATCTGGACAAAACACCATATTACCTTTAAAATCAGGGCATAATTCACAGACAGCACTACAGACCACTACCCAATCTTTCTCATAACTAATCTGGGCAAACTGCCACAAGACATTACTAAACTAACCTTCAGACTACATAACGAGGCAGCAGTTACAACTATATAGCAGCTATGAATATACATCGATTGGCCCAAATGGAGCCGAATAATTATACAGATGTGAATGTTGTATAAATAATTTTCTATAAAAAGCCCAAAGCCTCTATAACAAACATTGCCCAAAAAAAAACTAAACAGATCACAGCAGAGACTGAATAATCCCTGGCTAGCACCAAGCATCCTCAAATCCATAACACAAGCACAAATATGAAAAACAAGGATATAGAATGGGTCAAATAACTAGAGACTAGAGAACAGTCTAAACCCCCCCCCCCCCCCCCCCCCCCCCCCCCCATTACTCGTATAGCACTTACCAGCATGTTTAAAGAAGGTCTAAAAAAATGTACAGTTAGAACCCTCTTATACGGTGGGTTTAGGTTTAGGTTTATCGCCGTGAAAAGCAGGGACATTGCCGGAAAGCAGAACGCCATTATTTTTTCATTTATAAATGATATAATTGCAGACAACAAGTTTACACCAAAATTAATTAAGTTAAGTATAGAACTAGGGATTAAAAAAATACCAAAGAGTAAATACAGACACAGTACATCATTACTTATCTTAAGTATTTGCATTCTTAAATGTAGGGCAAGAGGTGAGTAGTACTTATTTGTAGGAAGTCAGGTGTAGGTAGCCCTGGTTCCCAATCTCATACTTAATATACGATATTTAACCCTTTCAGGGTTTCGGCCATACTAGTACGGCATTTCGCTCCAGGGTTTTTGACGGAACTAGTACGCATAAATTCTAGCGCCCTCCAATCCTAGTGAGAGAAAGTGGCTAGGACTTCATATGAAAGAATGGGTCTCTGTGGTCAGTGTGCACAGTATAAAAAAGTCCAATAGCACACAGTGCGTAATGAGAAAAAAAAACTCTGACCGTGTTTTTGGATTAAAACCGAACTTAGAACTGTATTTTCGTATGGTATTTATTGTTGTATTCTAGATTTCCAGGTCTCATTTTATGATATGGAAGACTTTATTACAGAAAATGAGATGATTTTCGACTGGTTTTACCCAAAGAAAACTACATTGAAATTGTGCTCAAAGTAGTCAGAATGTTCGATTTTTACCAAAGTTCAAAAGTAAAACACAATATGCTATGCATTCCAATACACGTCAACTGGTGAGTCTTAATATTCTTTCACAAGTGCGCTGATATTAATATTTATCCATTTCTACACCAATGCAGTAGTCTGCATATCAGTAAATCTACTTTTTTGTGAGAATAAAAAATTCAAAGTGGGCGAAAGCAAATAAATGTAGAGGGCATGGGGATGTGACGAATGAACAGAGGAAATGTTTATTTTAGTGCCAGGAATGTCTTGTTTATTCTGAAACCCTATTCGGAAATTGGCATTCTTTTGAAAATTTGTGTGAAAATTGCAAAATTGCTAAATTCTGACCACTGTATTGGATAATTGAAATCGGTAAATGGGTGGTTTCTTGTACTCATTCGATAAAAAAAAAGGAGTTCTAGCGAAATAGTTATGATTTTTGTCGACAAAAGTACTGGAATTGGGCCGTAAATACGCTCAAGTGTGCAAAATAGGACGATGCGTAAACATCGTCGTGACCGCTAACATTCACGAGGCATATACCATAAAGTTTTCATCAAATTTCATACTTTTGGTGTCATTATGATCGAGAAAAGATTCTCTGTCTTTTCATGAGAAATTTTTTTTTTATTTTTGAAATTTGGCCGACCCTGAGAACAAGTCTCTGAGAGGGCCTGTCGACCCTGAAAGTGTTAAAACAGCCCAGAGAGTTAAAATACAGATACAGTACACTCATTATTTACCTTAAAATATGTGTAGTCTTAATGTAGGAAGAGAGGTGAGTAGTATTTATTTGTAGGAAGTCAGTGTAGGTAGCCGGTAGGTGTAACTCGCCTGGGCTACAGCTACCGGCTACCTACACTGTGGCCCAGAGCCATATTATTAGCATCGATATACCTTGTTTACTGAATTTAATCATTTCTAACAACTACCTTTAGATGTCATCATGAACGAAGGAGAAGTAATGAATAATTATGCCAAAATTGTAAACAAAAGAGAATGGGGATGGCTGGGGCCAAACGCAGGTTCATACATTTTCTTGGTGGTGAAGCAGAGAAAAACATAATGTTGTCCCTCCCACCTGGCTACAAAAAAGGTCCAAAGTATTATTATCAGAGCACACATAAATATGCAATAAATACCAGACAAACAAGTTTACACTAACTTATATGAAAGTTAGCAATAAAATAGGCATAAAAAACAACATTAAAAAGTAAGATAAGATACACACAGAGTACACTTTATTAATTACCTTAAAATATTAATATTAATGTGTGAGAGGTGAGTGCCAGGGTGTTTATTGAATAAAATCAGAATGGCACACCATGATCCTCTAACTTGGCACTTAAAGCAAGAGTCTTACGACTCCTCTTTTTATCACAGCTAAGCTTAGATGCCATCATCAATGAGAGCCAACTAGTTAACAAAAGAGTAAATGAGAGAGAGAATGAGATACAGAGTTCAGACAATGTAAGAACACAAACTGAACAGGTAGTGGGTGATCACCTGGTCAGGCAAAATAAATGCGTATTAATAAAAGTAGGCCTTAGACAAGGATGTGTGATGTCACCGTGGTTGTTTAATATATTTATAGATGGGGTTGTAAGAGAAGTAAATGCGAGGGTCTTGGCAAGAGGCGTGGAGTTAAAAGATAAAGAATCACACACAAAGTGGGAGTTGTCACAGCTGCTCTTTGCTGATGACACTGTGCTTTTGGGAGATTCTGAAGAGAAGCTGCAGAGATTGGTGGATGAATTTGGGAGGGTGTTGCAAAGAAGAAAAATTAAAGGTGAATACAGGAAAGCAGTTAGGTTATGAGGTGTAAAAAGATTAGAGTGATGAAAGATTTAATGTTGAATATCAGATTGGAGGGAGAGAGTATGGAGGAGGGATTGTGACGTATTCAGATATTTGGGAGTGGACGTGTCAGCGGATGGGTCTATGAAAGTGAGGTGAAATCATAGAATTGATGAGGGAAAAAAGATGAGAGTGGTGCCACTTAGGAGTCTGTGGAAGTCAAAGAACTTTGTCCTTAGAGCAAAGAGGGGATGTATGAGAGTATAGTTTACCAACGTCTTATATGGGTTGAAGCGTGGGTGATGAATGTTGCAGCGTGGAGAAGGCTGGAGACAGTGGAGATGTCATGTCTGAGGGCAATGTGTGGTTGTGAATATAATGCAGAGATTGTTAGTTGGAAAGTTAGGTGGAAGGTGCGGGATTACAAAACTGTAGTCCAGAGGGCTGAGGATGGGTTTCTTGTTGAGGTGGTTCGGAATGTAGAGAGATTGGAGCGAAACAGAAGAATGACTTCAAGAGTGTATCAGTCTGTAGTGGGAAGGAAGGCGGGGTAGGGTCGGCCTGGAAGGGTGGAGGGAGGGGGTTAAAGGAGGTTTTGTGTGCGAGGGGCTTGGACTTCCAGCAGGCATGCGTGAGCGTGTTTGATATTTGGAGTGAATGGAGAAAATGGTTTTTAATATTGACGTGCTGTTGGAGTGTGAGCAAAGACATTTACTGAAGGGATTCAGGGAACCGGCAGGCGGACTTGGGTCCTGGAGATGGGAAGTAACAGTGCCTGCACTCTGAAGGAGGGGTGTTTGTGTTAATGTTTGCAGTTTAAAAACTGTGTGTAATGCAACCTTCTGGCAAAGACAGTGATGGAGTGAAATGATGGTTGATAAAAAGTTTTTCCTATTTTCGGGGCACCCTGCCTGGTGGAATTGGCAGTGATGATAATAAAATAAAAATATTGAGTCTGTTGTAAGGTTATGATTTTTAGGTTTAGTTGAGGGAGTGGCCTCTGATACCATAGGGCGTTAATTTTGGAGTAGAGCAGTTCATGGTCGCCGTTATCGATAGCTTTACGTAAGTCAAATGAAAATGCCCCAGCGGGGACTTCTTTCTTTTTGAGTTGCAGTATAATATTAATTCTAGCATGTGTATGATTGCAATCATTTTGTGCTTTTATTATTCCTGAATCCAAACTGACAAGGGTTTAATATGTTGTGTGAGATGAGGTTGGAACAGATCCATCTATGAATTAGTTTTTCAAAGATTTTAGAGAGCAGTGGTAAGTTAGATACTGGTCTATAGTTATTCAAGTCGGTTTGGTCACCTTTGTGGATACGAGTGGCCCTCGCTATTTTAAGGATTGTTGGGAAGGTAAATGATTCAATGGATTTGCTAAAGAGCATTGCAATAATTGGTGACAATACTCGAGAAGCTTTTTTGTACATAAAAGCAGGGAAGTTGTTTATGTCAACTGTGACAACTCCCACTTTATGTGTGATTCTTTATCTTTTAACCCTTTGAGGGTTTTGGTCGTACTAGGTACGTCCTGCGTGGGTTTTTGACGTACTAGTATGCATAAATTCTAGCACTGTCAAATCTCGCAGGAAAAGGCTGATAGGCCTAGATGTGAGAGAATGGGTCTGTGTGGTGGGTGTGCGCAGTAGGAAAAAAATCTGGGACCCAGTGGTGCATTGTGGGAATGCCATCATAGTACACAATGTCCACTGTGCCTAGCGGTAAGAAGTTCCTCATCCTCGGCGAATACTGGGGACACTTTTGTTCCCAGTGAGTGACAGTTCTAACTACTGATGGAAGTGCAGTGAAGATGAGTTTTTCAATGTTTCTGGTGAGGGTTCGACTGAAACTAATGAACCCATAATTATGGTAATAGTGAGGAAAAACCAGACAACCCAATGCCTTTCCACATCTGGTGACTGTGGCCGTCTTGTTCACATTCAGTTGCTACCAGAATCAAAGAGGTCACGTGTTCGCATCAGAGCATATTACCAATCTTGTTGACCTTGGTTCACTATCTTTCCCTGTTAAGGTAGAGGATGAGTTGTCGCTGACAGTGGGTCGGTGCTATTTCTGCCGGGGAGACCTCTTCCACTTCATGGATCATTCTGTTCCACCAGTTGAGGAGAAAGACTTAGCTCTCCACTGACTTCCCAGGTGAAGTCTGCGTTTGTGACTCTGTTGACAAACGTTCGTAAAGCCATTGCATTAACCAGGTGAGAGATGGGTATAACGAACTTATTTTCCCATTAGTATTCCACTTGTTGAACTAGGTACTAGGACCTATCTACATACCTGGTACAGAATGCCTCATTCAAAATTTGCTGTCGCAGAAGAATTGAACAATCAAATGGCTTGATGATGGAGTTATTGCACATAGCAATTCCCCCTTGGAATGCACCCTTGATACTAGTACCTAAGAAGGATGGTACTTTGGCGCCCCAGTAATTGGTTTAGGAAGTTAAACCGTAAACCATTTCCAGATCGCTTCCATCCCTTGTACTGGGTGATCTTTTACGTATTATTTTTTTTTTTTCTTTTAGGATGATAAACTAAGTTTTCAACCCTTCTTAATTTGTTACAAGGGTTTTGGCAAGTCCCTCTTCACGAGGACAGCCAAGAGCTCACTGCATTCTCACTCCTACAAGGTCATTATCACTTCCTCCGTAATGGCGTTTGGATTACGATCTCCCCTATCACGTTCTCAAGGATATGACTAATATTCTTTTGAGTCTAATTAGGTAATGCACTTATGGTGTACTTAGATGACGTAATCGTCATGTCTTAAGACGTGGATACACTCTTGAAAAGACTTTGATGTAGTACTTGGTATAAGCTTGAAGAAGCCAATTTTAAAGATCAAACTGTCTAAATGTCAATTTTTCAGATCTGAAATTAAGGTTTCTTGGCACAGAGTCACTCCTTGAGGGGTTTACGGAAGACCAAGTAAAAGGTAAATGCAGTACTAAATTTTCCAGTTCCCAAAACTGCTGGTGCCGTAAGAATCTTTGTGGGCTTAGATGGTTTTTATAGATCCTTCATGCCAATTTTTCTTCCATAGGTGCTCCTCTAACTGAGTTGCTTAAGAAAGATGCTCATTTTTGTTTGGACTTCCGTCAAGAAAGAGCATCCAAACTCTAAAAGGATAAAGCTAACATATGCTCCAAATTTGAAATTTCCAGATTTTTATAAGCCTTCTTTCTGACAACTGATGCTAAGTTCAATGTGCATAGGTGCCGTACTAGCTCAGAAGACCGATGGCAAGTACGACGCAGGTGCATTTGCTAGCCGAGTCCTTACGAAGGCTGAACGTAATTATACAGTAACTGAAGCAAGAAGCTTTAGCAATTAGTAATGTCTTTTAAAGCACTTCCGAGACATTATTTATCAGTAGTTCTGTTATGTCTTGACAGGGGACCGTGCTCCACTGATACCCTTTATTCAGAAGCAGAAAGTCAGTAGAACTTACTACTGGAAGGTTAGCCAGAGGACCTGCTATACAAGAGTTCAATCCCACGGTGCCACCATTTTCATGTGGGAGGTCGACATGGATTGGGTAAAGAAATAGCTCACGTAGGGCTGGTAATTACGTTTATAAATTACAGACATAGGTGAGTAGCGCCGCTGCCACCATTTATCATGTGGGAGTTTGACGTGGATTGGGTAAAGAAATACTCACGTAGGCTGGTAGTACGTATAATTACAGACAAGGTGAGTAGCGCCCTTACAGCCGTACCTATCTCTCTGCTCTCTCTCGTATAACTGACTGGCCGCCCACAGTACCCATATGTGAGGGGGTCTTTTGAATACTGCCAGGTCAGCGCAATATGAGTTCAGGCAGTGACTCAGGCAGAGACGGTTGGTAACGAGTCAACGGTACACTGGTTACTGGTAACTGGTTACTACTACTGAGAGTACGCATAAATTCTAGCACTGTCAAATCTCGCAGGAAAAGGCTGATAGGCCTAGATGTGAGAGAATGGGTCTGTGTGGTGGGTGTGCGCAGTAGGAAAAAAATCTGGGACCCAGTGGTGCATTGTGGGAATGCCATCATAGTACACAATGTCCACTGTGCCTAGCGGTAAGAAGTTCCTCACTCCTCGGCGAACTGGGACACTTTTGTTCCCCAGTGACAGTTCTAATACAGATGGAAGTGACAGTGAAGATGAGTTTCAAAGTTCTGGTGAGGTTTCGACTGAAACTAATGAACCATAATATGGGTAAATGTGAGGAAAACCACAGACAACCCACTGCCTTCCACATCTGGTGCTGGGCCGTCTTGTTCACATTCAGTTGCTACCAGAATCAAAGAGGAAACTCCTATTTTCCAAATCCCAGACTCAGATGTGAGCATTGGTGATGATAGTGATAGTGATTTTATGAACTACAAGATCTTCAAACTTGTTCCAAGAATGGAGGAGGAGGAGGACGCAGAGGAGGAGGGTAGGCAGAGGGAGGAGGCGGGAGGAGCAGAGGAGGAGGAGGCAGAGGAGGAGGAGGAGGTGGAGGAGGAAGAGAGAGGAGGTGGAGGAGGAGGAGGAGGAAGAAAGGAAGGTGGGAGGGGAGGAGGAGGGAGGATAGAAGAGGAGGGAAGGGAGGAGGAAGAAGAGGAGGAGGGAGGAGGAGAGAAGAGGAGGAGGAGGAAGAAGTGGAGGAGGAGGAAGAGGAGCGAGGAGGAGGAGGATGGAAGTAGAGGAGGAGGAAGATGGAAGAAGAGGAGGAGAAGGAGGAGAGAGAATACGTGAAGGTAATAACAATAATACATAATAATAATAATACATAATTAAATTAATAACATAATAATAATAATAATAATACGTAATAATAATATTAAAAATATTTTTTTATGTATAATTAATTAATTTTTATCAATTAAATGTAATAATAAATGTTCAACCCATGACAGTAACAAGATAAGGGAGATAACATCTGATAAGTGCTGCGTTTGATGAGGGTATAATGAGGGTGTAGCTGGATACCGAAAGATTACATGAACATCGCTTCCCTTTGTTTTTGCTGGTATTACTAACCTCTTTCTGTCTATTTGTCTGTCTGTTCAAGCTCACTGTCTATTGTCTATTCATTATAGCTCTCTGTCTCAGAGAGCCACAAGACTGCGTCAATCACTTTTACCTCACATCTTCAAGGGAGTACAGGCACTTTGTCTGGATTTTTTGGGTTATCCTAGGTAATTTATAATATGTATACTTGCATTTATGTGTACCTGTGAGACAGAGATAGTCAGACATGATAGAACAAAGAGACAGCCCAAAGACTATAGAATGAGGGAGAAAAGATAATTAGATAGAATGGAGGGGAAACAGCATCCGATCCCCATTGTTTTGAAAGGCGGGAGGCGCGATGTGATTATATGAGCAATATGTCATTTGACAGCTGCCGACTCCTGGTAATTTACACTATCGTGGAGTGTGTGAAGGAGAAGGAGGAAGTGGAAGAGTAGTGAGGAAGAGTTAGGGGAAAGAGGAAGAAAGAGGAGGAGGAGTGAAGAGTAGGAGGGAAGAGGAAAGAAGAGGAGGAAGAGGAGAGGAATAGTAGGAGAAGATTAGGGGGAAAAGGAGGAAGAGGAAGAAGAGGAGGAAGAGGATAGAGTGAAGAAAGAGGAAGAAGAGGAGGAAGAGGAAGAAGTAGAGGAAGAGGAAGAGGAATAGTAGGAAGAGATTAGGGGGGGGGGGAAGAGGAAGGAAGAGGAAGAGTAGGAGGAAGAGGTAGGGGGCAGAGGAGGAAGAGGAAGAAGAGGAGGAGGAGCAAGAGGGGAGGAGGGAGGAAAGAGGAGGAGTAAGAAGAGGTAAGAGGAAGAGTAGGAGGAAGAGGAAGAGGAGGAGGTGGAAGAAGAGTAGGGGGAAAGAGGAGAAGGCATGAGGAGAGGAGGAGGAGGATGAAGAGGAAGAAGATGATGTAATAATATTTTTCCTTTGAAACAAGAAAAAAAAAAAATCCACCCCATGACAGTGACAAGATAGGCGGAGATTAATCTGATAAGTGCATGAATTTTGATGAGCAAAACAAGGGTGGAATGTAATTAAAAAGATTAGATGATCATCGTCCTTCCTTTGTTTCTGCTGGTACATAAATTTCTGTCTGTCTTTTATTTGTTCTGTCAAGCTCCTGTCTATCTGTCTAGCTCTTGTCTAGAGAGGCCACAAGACTGCGTCTTCACTTTTACTACATCTTCAAGCGGAGTACGACACTTTGTCTGGATTTCTTGGGTTGTCCTAGGTAATTTATACTTGTATTACTTGTATTTATGGGGTACCTGGAGACAGAGATAGACAGACAGAAAGAGAGAGGACAGATTGAAAAGAGATAGAATGAGGGAGAAAGATAAAAACACCATTGTGTAATGACACCATGTTTCAGGTTCCACAAGCAGAAGAAGAATAGGAATATGTTCAATGCTGTTATATTGGTATAAATATAATAGAAACAATAATAATAAACAATGTTTTGTATTGTTTGTTTTTGTAAAACAAGTTTTTTGTTTAAAACAATATATTGATAATTATGTTTGTTGTGCTTATTGTGTTGTATACAACGAGTGTATTTTATGGTACATGGCACCTCTACTTTGGTTAATAGGCCACATAAGTTATGTGAAAAAATTAAATAGTGAAAAAACAAACAAACCTTCAAATACAAAGTAATCAAGTTTACGGTGAGCGGCAGTCGCTGCTGTTGCCATACGGGGTCATTTTTCTGCAAATTTTACGGCCCTCATATTCGTAATTATTGATTGGTAAATTTTTTTTGTTTATCCTATAATGTTTAGATAAAAAAAAAACTCTATTTTTTCATAAGAAAAAGATAATTTTTTTTTTTTTTTTTAATTTTGTCCGACCTTGAGACGAGTTTCGGAGAGGGCCTGTCGACCCTCAAAGGGTTTTATACATCCAACGACTCTTGCCAAGACCACACATTTACTCCTTCAACCCCATTATAAATATATTTAAACAACGACGGTGACATCACACATCCTTGTTAAGGCCTCACTTTTACTGGGAAATTATTTCCTCTTTCCTACATACTCTAACTTGAGCCTCACTATCCTCGTTAAAAATCTTCATGACTTTCAGTAAACCTACCTCCTACACCATATCACCTGCAAATCTGCCACATTGCCCCCCTATCCTCATGTTATACGCCTTTTCAAATCCATAAATGCCTCAAGTCCTCTTGCCTTATCTAAATATGTTCATTATATGTTTCCTGTAAACACCTGGTCCACACACCCCTACTCTTTCCTAAAGCCTCCTTGTTCATCTGCTATCCTATTCTCCGTCTTACTCTTAATTTTTCAATAATAATCTCTACCTTACCTTTGCCAGGTATTACTCAACACGAGTATCCCCTTATAATTTTTTCTGCACTCTCTTTTATACCCTTTGTTTGTACAAAGGAACTATGTCATGCTCTCTGCCAATCCCTAGGGTACCTTACCCTCTTCATACATTATTAAATAATTGCACCAACCACTCAAAAAACTTTATACCCACCTGCTTTTAACATTTCTATTCTTTATTCTTTTACCACCGTTCAATCCTGGCTCCTTACCCCACTTTCATTTTACCTACTGCCTCAGAACATCCCCACACTCACAAACTGGCTCATCCTCATCCTACAAGATGGTGTTCCTCCTTGCCCTTTACATGAAATCACAGCTCCCTATCTTCGTCATCATCTTAACCAAATCCTCATATAGTCCTCCATCTTCCCTATACCT
Organism: Cherax quadricarinatus; assembly: GCF_026875155.1. Taxonomy (NCBI): domain Eukaryota; kingdom Metazoa; phylum Arthropoda; class Malacostraca; order Decapoda; family Parastacidae; genus Cherax; species Cherax quadricarinatus. Next base: position 1,619,302 of record NC_069458.1, on the reverse strand, counting down.
CTAACTCTCATTTATAACTTCCTCTCCTATTTTAACTGACAAATCCATTTGTTCTCTAGGTTTCTTAACTTGTTAATCTTCACTCCTAAACTTTTTCTTATTTCAACAAAATTTGTTGATAACAATTCTCACCCACTCTCTCATTTGCTCTCATTTTTACTTTGCTTCACCACTCTCTTAATCTCTTTTTATCATTATACTCTTCCCTTCCTTGGCATCACTTCTACTTTGTAAAACAATACTTCTCATATGCTAAAGTTTTCTCCCTTACTACTCTCTTCACATCATCATTCCACCAATCGCTCCTCTTCCCTACCGGCACCCCACTTTCCGTTAACCAACATACTTCTGTGAACACTCTAAACACTACATTTTTAAACCTACCCCCATCCTCTTCGACCCATTTGCCTATGCTCTCATTAGCCCATCTATCCTCCCAATAGCTGTTTATATCTTACTCTAACTGCATCCTCTTTTAGTTTATAAACCTTCACCTCTCTCTTCCCTGATGATTTATATATTCTCCTTGTATCCCATCTTACCTTTTACTCTCAGTGTAGCTACAACTAGAAAGTGATCTGGTTATAAATTTTGTGGCCCCTCTATAGTAACATGTACATACTGAAGTCTACTAAACAGTCTTTCATCTACCATACATAATCAAAAAAACTACTGCATTTCGCTCTACATCATATCTTGTATACTTATTTATCCTTCATTTTCTTAAAATATGTCTTACCTATAACTAAACCCTTTCTATACAATGTTTCAATCAATGGGCTGCCATTGTCATTACACATGGGCACCCCAAAACTTACCTACCACACCCTCTCTAAAAGTTTCCTCTCCTACAAATCCATTCAGCATTCAGGTCCCCTACCACAATTTCTCTCTCACTTGGTTCAAAGGCTCCTATACATTCACTTAACATCTCCAAAATCTCTCTCTCCCTCGGCTTCCTCTCTTCTCCAGGTTGCATACACGCATTTATTTTGACCCACTTCTCGCATCCAACCTTTACTTTAATCCAAATAATGCTTGAATTTACACATTCATTTCTCTTTTCTCCTTCCATAACTGATCATTTAACATTTACTGCTACCCCTTCCTTTGTTCTAACTTCTCAGATACTCCGATTTAATCCATTTATTTCCCCCCACCGAAAACTTCCCCTACCCCCTTCAGCTTTGTTTCGCTTAGGGCCAGGGACATTCCAACTTTCTTTTCATTAATTAACATCAGCAATCATCTGTTTTCTTGTCATCCGCACTACATTCATCCACGACATTTATGCAATCCACAGTTTTATTAAAGTTTTTCTTCTTCTCTTTTTTAGTAAATGTCTACAGGAGAAGGGGTTACTAGCCCATTGCTCCCGGCATTTTAGTCGCCTCATACGACACGCATGGCTTATGGAGGAAAGATTCTTTTCCACTTCCCCATGGACAATAGAAGAAATAAAGAGGAACAAGAGCTATTTAGAAAAAGGAGGAAAAAACCTAGATGTAAGTATATTATAATATGCATCTGTGCGTGTCTGTGAAGTGCTGTGAACAAAGTGTAAGTAGGAGTAGCAAGATATCCCTGTTGTCTAGCGTGTTTATGAGACAGAAAAAGAAACCAGAGCTCGATATGTGTATGCAAATGATGCAAACTCATCCACTCAACCATCACAGTACGGAAGTTCCCCACAAGGAGTGTCTTGGACACTCCTCTTTCTCTTCTACATCAAATGATCTACCAAATGCATCACAGCTACTCAAACCCATATTATTTGCAGATGGTACTACATATGTCTTTTCCCTCCTAAACACAGTCATATAGCAAACACAGCCAATGCGAATTGCAGAAAAATATCTGCTGGATGTGACTACAAATAACTTACCCTGAATATGAATAAAAACTATTTCATTCAGTTGAAACAAAGCTGCAAAATGATCCTATTTAACATAAATGCTAAATGGATCATCAGTCACAAGACTGACAGAGGAAATAATTCCTAGGTATCCACCATGACTGTAGTCTTAAGCTTCAGGACACACATTCAAACAAAATTCTCCAAGAAAATCTCCAAGGACGTAGTCATTATTTATTTATTTATTTATTAATTTGAACATGATACAGAGAAGTACAATGAAGAATCAGTTAAGTGCAGCATGCCAAAGCCCCTTGTATGCAGAGCAATTTGGAGGCAGGCTTAAAAATTAAACCTTAAGATTAACTAAGCAATGATGGATTCAGTGTTAAAACATTATTGTAAAACAGATAAGACATTAACACTTTGAGGGTTTCGGCCGTACTAGTCCAGGCTTACAATCAGGGTTTTTGGTGGAACAACGTATACCCTAGAGTACGAACTCATGTTAAATTCTGGCACCCTCAAATCTAGTGGGAGAAAGATGGTAGGCCTACATATGAATGATGGGTCTATGTGAGTCAGTGTGCACAGTTATAAAATAAATCCTGCAGCACTCAGATGCGTAATGAGATAAAAAATTATACTGACCGTTTTTTTGAATAATAATACAGCGGACTTTGCCACTGTATTTTCGTGCATCTATTGGTATTTATTGTTGTATTCTAGTTTTCTTGGTCTCATTTTATAGATGGAAGACATATTACAGAAATTGAGATGATTATGACTGGTTTTACAATGAAAAGTAACCTTGAAATGAGCTCAAAGTAGCAGAAATGTTTGATTTTTACCAAGTTCAAAAGTAAACCAAATCATGCCAGGCGTCCAATACACATCAACTGGTGAGTCTAATATCTTTCGCAGTGGCCAATATTATTTTTTATACCATTTTTTAACACTAATGCAGTAGTCTGCATAACAGTAAATCTTCTATTTTTTGCCTGAGAATAACAAACTAAAGTGGAACACAAAAGAATGTAAGAGGGCCTAGGAGACATGACTATTGAACAGAGGAAATGTCATTTTAGTGCCAGTAATGTCTTTCTTGTTCTATTCTGGACCCTATTTCGGAAATTGGCATCTTTTGAAATTTGTGTGAAATTGCAAATTGCTAAAAATTTCTGACCCGGTACTGGATTGTTCCAATTGGTAAATGGGTGGTTTCTTACACTCATTCGATAGAAAAAATGGAGTTCTAGTGAAATGTTCATGTTTTTTTGTCGCACTAGTACAGTGGAATTGGTCGAAAATGGCGGCTCAAATTTGGGCAATATCGCAGATGCATAAAGGCATCATCCGAGACCGTTAACTTCGCGGGAGCAGGACTGGAATATAAACATGGATACCCAAATGACAACTATTTTTTATTTTGCTACCATGATGATAAGGCATAGCAAGATAAGATGCCGGATGCAGTAGTGATTAACAGGTCACATCTTTTCTAGTAATTAAACCCATACCAAACTGCAAAGTACAGCTCTCAGATCATACGCAACCACCTACAGGTTATGTGCCAGTGTCGGAATAAAAGGAATCACGGTTACTAGGGAACCACAGAGAGAAAAAAGTGTTAGTCAGATTCACACACAAGACAGGAAAAAAAATCAACAATTTCCATCTATTAAAGCAAAAAAAAAGATATATACATAAATGTGAGTTTCACACGAAAACGACAGAACCTCCTGTACAGATTGTGAGAAACTGAAATGTGTGAATAATGATTAAATCCCCCGTGCTTTGTACATGATGGACAAATTCTAGTAAGAAAAACAAATGTTGGCCATGTGCACTATATTACAAATGAAAATGAACTAGCAAACTTACTCATGATTGCATACATTACAGAGTTTGACTGATATAGGACCTAATTCATTGTACTATGTTAGTGTATGTTATTATGACCATTATTGAACTAATCCCTGTACTATCACCTCCTGGATTTGTATTTACTACCTCATTATACCATGTGTCCACACAGGTTCCTTGTGTGGACCCTATTGTGTTATTTCCTAGGATTTCAGTTCACAATATTTACTTAGTTAACCCTAAAACTGTCCAAGCAGAATCTTCGTTCATATGTGTAATTGCCTCTTAAAAGTAAATCTATTTTTTTTTTTGTATATTTTCAAATATAACAAAAAAAAAAAATTAGATCAAAGTTTTTTTTACACATTTTCAAATGTAAAAAAAAAAAAATTTTTTTTTACATATTTCAAATGTTGAAAAAAATGTAGATTACGTTTGGACAGTTTAATTGTTATAAGATACGACTCTATCATAATATCTGTATTAACATTTATTCCTACTTATAGCACTGTTATAATTCTTTTATAATCTTACCTATTTGCCTGTGGCTCCCAAACTACAATATATAACAAACTAGTGTATGTTCCTACTACACTACTGAATGCAATTCCTTGTACCATCTTCCACTAGCTAGTATCCACTATCTCAAATAATATTTCTTTAGTGATAATTTAATTGCTCAAACTTTATGCTATAAGGAAAATCTTTTACTCTCAGATAATTTCATAGCATAGTGTCAATCTATTTAAAGGTTGTTTTACACTACTTAATTATGTCCCTTTTTGCATTTCTCAGTGGTAATCAAATAAATGAGCTTTGGAATATAATGGCAAAATTGTGAACTTATTCTACTTTAGCACCTGAGAATAGCACCTTGATTATTTAAACTCTAATATCAACCTTGACCTAAAACGCTTTCTTGATAGTTGTGACAGAACCCACAGGCATAACACCAGACACAAACATCTCTACGACATTCCCCGTGTCCGACTAAACCTTTACAAAAATTCAATGTATGTAAAAGGCCCTAAAATCTGGAATACCCTACCTGAGAACTCTAGAACTGCAGACACATTCATCACCTTCAAAACTACCATTAGAAAACATCTTATCTCCCTGATACACCCCGTCAACTAACTACACGAATACCACCTGGTGGTTCGCACTTACACTCGCTCACTCATTTGACCATAAACAGAAATATTAATCTCAGTCTTAAAATAATGAATCCTGTGATACTCCAATACTGAAACTATGTACTGTGCCAAAACAAAAGCATTCACATTGCTAAACTCACAAACTAGTATTTAGTCACTTAGCCATAATACCAACTTACCTCATAATTTGTAATATTTTACAATTAAGAATAAAACTAAGTATGCCCGAAATGCCTAGCCATGCTAAGCGTTCTAGTGGTACACTCTGTAATCACAATTTTACTACATGTAAACCAAACAATAACCAAATTTCTGTAAACTCAGCATTGTAATCCTTATAGAGAATAAACTTTGAATTTGAATTTGAATTTGTGCAAATTGTAATTTTGGATCAGTAAGGGAAGTGAGAACATTATTTTCAGGTTAAGTTACGTAATATCAAAGTGTTACCTAACTTAGCCTAGTCTAACCTAACCTAATTTAGCCTAGTCTAACTTAACCTAAAGTAACAATGCCTATATCTTTACCTTTAATATACGTTTGAAGAGTTTCGAGAATTTCACTACTCTTGGAGCCCAGCCATGTGCGAAGCTCATCTGGTGTTTGCCTGGTCAACCAGGGTATTGCTGCTCAAGGCTCGCTGCCCCACATATCCATCACAGCCTGGTTGATCTGGCATCTGGTAAAGATGCTTGTCCAGTTTCCTCTTGGAGGCTTCTACACTTGTTCTAGCAGTGTTTCTGATATCTTCTGGTAAGATGTTGAATAGTCTGGGACCCCGGATGTTGATACAGTGTTCCCTTATTTTCACCACTGCACTCCTGCTCCTCACTGGGTTTATCTTATACAGTGGACCCCCGGTTAATGATATTTTTTCACTCCAGAAGTATGTTCAGGTGCCAGTTCAGACCGAATTTGTTCCCATAAGGAATATTGTGAAGCAGATTAGTTCATTTCAGACCCCCAAACATACACGTACAAACGCACTTACATAAATACACTTACATAATTGGTCACATTCGGAGGTAATCGTTATGCGGGGGTCCACTGTATTTTCTCCCACATCTCTCACTCCAGTATGTTGGTATGACCATACCAGACCAAACTTAGCTCAACATTACTGATTATTGGAAATATATCACAAAATAAAAATACAGTGGTCCCTCGTTTTTCGTAATTAATCCATTCCTGGAGGTGCTACTATTATCGAAATCTACGATTTTCGAATCACTTTTCCCCATAAGAAATAATGTAAATACAATTAATCCGTTCCTGACACCCAGAAGTATCAACAACAATTTTTTTTTTTACCTTAAAGATAGATTTACATGCACAAAAGAATGAACATTCAACATGACAGTTACCTTTATTGAAAGCTGTTGTTGATGAATGGAAGACAGGGAGGAGGAGAGAGGGAAGAGAGGTTATTGTTTGGAAGGGGAATCCCCCTCCATAAGGAGGATAGGTTGGATAAATACATGAGTGAGAGGGGTTGGATTTGAGTGGTACTTGCATATCAGAGAACATAATAACATAAGAAAGGAGGAACACATAAGAACATAAGAAAGGAGGATCACTGCAGCAGGCCTATTGGCCCGTGCTCGGCAGGTCCTTTACAATTCATCCCACTAACGAAACATTTTTCCAACCCAATCCTCAATGCTACCCAAGAAATAAGCTCTGATAACTCTATCCACTCATTTGCAAGTCCCACTCATCCAACCCCTCTCACTCATATATTTATCCAACCTAAATTTGAAACTACCCAATGTCATAGCCTCAGTAACCCAACTAGGTATCCTGTGTCCTTTCTAAATCTAAACTTATCTAATTTAAATCCATTACTGCCAGTTCTCTCTTGGAGAGATATCCTCAAGACCTTATTTATATCCCCCTTATTTATACCCATCTTCCACTTATACACTTCGATCATATCTCCCCTCATTCTTCGTCTAACAAGTGAATATAATTTAAGGGTCTTCAATCTTTTTTCATAAGGAAGATTTCTAATGCTATGTATTAATTTAGTCATTCTATGCTGAATGTTTTCTAATGAATTTATGTCCATTCTGTAATATGGAGACCAGAAATGACCTGCATAATCTAGGTGAGGCCTTACTAATGATGTATAAAGCTGCAGTATGACCTCTGGACTTCTGTTGCTTACACTTCTTGATATAAATCCCAATAATCTATTTGTCTTATTACTTATGCTTAGGCATTGCTGTCTTGGTTTAAAGTTGCTGCTTACCATAACCCCCAAATCCTTTTCGCATTCTATACTGCTAAGTTCAACATTATTAAGCTGGTAGGTGCTAGGGTTATGAACATTTCCGAGCTTTAGAACTTTACATTTATCTACATTGAACTGCATCTGCCACTTTTCTGACCAAGAATTGAGCTTGTCTAAATCCTCCTGAAGTTGTGAGACATCAACGTCTGAATCGATTATCCTACCTATCTTCGTGTCATCAGCAAATTTGCTTGTCACTAGTAATTCCCTCGTCAAGGTCGTTTATATATATTATAAACAACAGTAAGATGAATAATAGGCTGAAATATCTACTAGGGCATAGGAAAGGAATTTATAGGCATCTCAAAAGAAGTGAGGGTCATCTTATGAATCAGTATATTGACATTAAAAAGGGGATAAGAAAAACTAAAAGTGACTATGAAATTAAAGTTACTAGGGATTCTAAAACTAACCCAAAAAGTTTTTTCTTGGTCTATAGAACAAAAGTTGGAGATAAGATAGGTCACCTTAAAAATAACTATGGGCATCTTACTGACAAAGAGAATGAAATGTGCTCGATTTTAAATAATTATTTTCTCTCGGTTTATACACAGGAAGACACTAACAATATTCCAGTAATTAATTTTTATAGTGGGCTAGAAGAAGATAAATTATGTAACATCACAGTCACTAGTGAAATGGTTGTGAAACAGATAGACCGACTGAAGCAAAATAAGTCACCGGGTCCTGATGAGGTTTTTTCAAGGGTTCTTAAGGAATGCAAAATGGAACTCTGTGAACGATTTACTAATGTTTTTAATTTATCTCTTCAAACAGGTGTAGTGTCTGATATGTGGAAGATGGCTAATGTAATTCCTATTTTTAAAACAGGGGACAAGTCGTTACCATCAAATTACCACCCTATAAGCCTGACCTCAATTGTAGGCAAATTACTAGAGTCAATTATAGCTGAGATTATAAGAAGCCATCTCGATAAGCATAGCTTGATTAAAATTGCAAACGAGTACTGTCCAGAATACCTTGCTACAAATTTTCTCAAATTTAGAGTGACAAGTTACAATGTTACTAGGAGATGTGAATATAACTGCTGGTGGCCAGGCCTCAACCACCTTTTATTACACAGTGATAAAGGAGTAGCTTGAATTGCTTGCTCATGCAGAAGTCAGTTTTAGGATATAAATTATGACAGCTACTAGACTGATCTTGGCCATTAATTATGCTTTTAACTACAAAATGTTAAGTCAGTCGGTAAATGAATTCTTCTCTAAATGAGGAGCATACTATAATGGTAGTGAGTTTGTGCCAACCATCTGTGATATTGTTTTAATGTCACCTATTGCACCATTTATAACATTACTTGAACATTTTTAAGTGTTTACACAGAAGTGTGTTGTACATTGTATTAAACAGAATAGAGGAAATCAGCACTAATATATATTTAGATAGGCACACTGGTCAGAGAGTCCATTGTAAGTCCATGTTGACAGAGAATGAGCATGTCTCTAAGTGAGGAGCTGTACTCTATCATTTTTCATTTCTCAATACATACAACCTATGAACATGAAAATAAATGGTATAAAATACCGACACAATGGAAACATAAACACATATGCAGTTTAATGTGATCCTTTATTGACAACGTTTCGCCCACACAGTGGACTTTTTCAAGTCACAAACAGATTTACCTGGGGTGGAAGGTACGTGAGTATTTATAGTCAAGTTCAGAATGTTGAGGTCAGGTGGAGAATGCTGCATCTGATGATCTACCGGGTGGGGTTATAGAGTCTAAAGATCTTGGGTAGCTTGGAAGGGGTATTGGATAAGTTGTGAGCAGACCTTCTGCAGTGTTCTATGTTCTTATGTGGGATAGCAATGAAGAAGTTTCTTGGCAAGTGGTTCAGCTATGTTATAGAAGCCATTGTTCTGGTTGAAATTGTTGGTTATAGAGATAAGCGATGATTTCAGGATTCTTCGGTATTGAGTGTTGTCTTCTGTGGTGATAAGTCTTGAGTTTCTGGAGTTAATTAAATGGTTGTGTGAATTGCGATGTTGTACACAGGCATTCCTTGTATCGTCAGTCCTGCTTGCGTATTGGTGTTCTGAAATACGTGTTTGGAGGTCTCTTGATGTTTAGACCACGTATAATTTGTTGCAGTCATTACAAGGGATTATGTATACCCCTGTAGAGGATGGAAGCTTGTCCTGTCTACTACTGGTGATGTCCTTGATGGTCATGGTTGTGGAGGTAGATACTTAGAATGAGGTATTGGAAAAGATGTTGGAAACATGTTTGGCAATGGAGTTGGTGGGGAGGACTATGTATCTCTTCTCAGCAGTGTCTTCTCTGGGTGTGTTGAAGATGTTTAACGCCCGCCGTCTGTAGTCTCTGATGAAATGACGAGGATAGTGCAGTTTAGAAAAAACTTGTTCAATTATAGTGCATTCTTCCTCAAGGAACTCATTGCTGCAGAGTCTGAGTGCACGCAGGAAGAAGCCTATAATTACGCCATGTT
>NC_069458.1:1572678-1609157 GCF_026875155.1 Cherax quadricarinatus | reverse complement strand
ATTATGATCGAGAAAAGATTCTCTGTCTTTTCATGAGAATTTTTTTTTTATTTTTGAAATTTGGCCGACCCTGAGAACAAGTCTCTGAGAGGGCCTGTCGACCCTGAAAGTGTTAAAACAGCCCAGAGAGTTAAAATACAGATACAGTACACTCATTATTTACCTTAAAATATGTGTAGTCTTAATGTAGGAAGAGAGGTGAGTAGTATTTATTTGTAGGAAGTCAGTGTAGGTAGCCAGTAGGTGTAACTCGCCTGGGCTACAGCTACCGGCTACCTACACTGTGGCCCAGAGCCATATTATTAGCATCGATATACCTTGTTTACTGAATTTAATCATTTCTAACAACTACCTTTAGATGTCATCATGAACGAAGGGAGAAGTAATGAATAATTCATGCCAAAAATTGTAAACAAAAGCAGAATGGGGAGTGGCTGGGCCAAACGCAGGTTCATACATATTTTCTCTGGTGGTTGAGCAGAGAAAACATAATGTTGTCCCTCCACCTGGCTACAACGAAGGTCCACAAGTATTATTATCAGAGCACACATAAAATATGCAATAAATACCAGACAACAAGTTTACACTAACTTATATTAAGTTAGCAATAGAAATAGGCATTAAAAACACAATAAAAAGTAAGATACACACAGAGTACACTTATTAATTACCTTAAAATATTAATATTAATGTGTGAGAGGTGAGTGCCAGGGTGTTTATTGAATAAAATCAGAATGGCACACCATCATCCTCTAACTTGGCACTTAAAGCAAGAGTCTTACGACTCCTCTTTTTATCACAGCTAAGCTTAGATGCCATCGTCAATGAGAGCCAACTAGTTAACAAAAGAGTAAATGAGAGAGAGAATGAGATACAGAGTTCAGACAATGTAAGAACACAAACTGAACAGGTAGTGGGTGATCACCTGGTCAGGCAAAATAAATGCGTATTAATATGTGTCTACTTTTAGTTCATTCATGTATGTTTGTAAGAGTTTGTAAAACATTTACCTCAAAAATTTTTTTATTATAATAATAAATACCTCACAATACAAATACTCTTACATTGTGTACAAGTTGTACAAGTTAGTACAGAATGAACAAACAGCAACACACTATTTTTAGAGTGAATGAAGATAATATTCTTCTTCTTCTTCTTCTTCTTCTTCTTCTTCTTCTTCTTCTTCTTCTTCTTCTTATTATTATTATTATTATTATTATTATTATTATTATTATTATTATTATTATTATTATTATTATTATTATTATTATTATTATCATAATAAAAATCACTAAACCCACAAATGTCATGAATTGCTATATATATTCAACTCAATTCAATTCAGTTCAAGTTTATTCTCTATAAGGGTTACAATGTAGGGTTTACAGGTGTGAAGGCATACAAAAAGAATATTTTTAATGCAGTTATGCCCCAGTTTGACTAGAGAAAATGTAATTCTTGCGACACTACCTACACATCCGCCTTGTAAACAAATCTCATAATTACGTCAATTTTTATTCTGTGAGTGTATGTATCATGTTTATATGCTATGTAACAGGTTTCATATATAATTTTGAGGAAAATATAGATGGATTAATGAAAATGCCTATATAATGCTCAAATTAAGCATCATTTAATGTTTCAAGAGTGATATTATTATATAGCAATTGGCATCATGAGTACAGAGACCTTAGCAATTTATATGTGCTCCTGCACACCAGCACAGTGTGTAATGTATATTTAGGTACAGGTTACAGATTAAGATATTAATTATCAGTGTACATATAAAATATGCGTTACTTATTTAAAACACTTTGCAAATTTTGAAAAGTTTCCTGACATCATAGATATGGTCACCAAGAATGTAAAACAACCGACATGGGGTGCCGCACAGTGTTGTAAGATTGTTTGCCGTTATAGAAATTTTGGCCATAATTTGACATAGCCGTATTAGGGGAATGCCGTTAGGCGAAATGCCATAAAGTGCGGTCCCTACTGTATTATGAAAATAGATTAAATTATCATACAAAGGTGGTATGAAAAAAAACTGGAAAAGTATATTGAATTCTTGGAACTAAAAAGTAGTTATCAAAAACAAGACAATCAAACTAAACAAAATCAGATATTTCCCTATACTCACACCTACTGAAACATTGATACAGACTCATTGTTTTCTTCTCCACATAGAAAAATCTAGCGAACACAATACCAAGTGCCAAACACCAGTCAATCAGGACTATCCTCTATAGGGACCTTTACCCAAATTGCTATTCCTAGCACCAAACAACCCCATTAGAAGTTCACTCATCATAAACACCCTTAAAAGAAGACACAAGACATAAACAATTCCCTGCTTTTATGTACAAAAAAGCTTCTCGAGTCATTTCGTCACCCAATTTTTGAAATGCTATTTAGCAAATCCATTGAATCACTTTACCTTCCCAACAATCCCTAAAATAGTGGGGCCAACTACAATCCACAACGGTGACCAAACCTATACTTGAATACTATAGACCAGTATCTAGCTTACACTGCTCTCTAAAAAGGCTTTTGAAAAAACTAATTCATAGTTGGATCTGTTGCCCTAAACCTCATTCTCCAACAACATATTTAAACCCCCTTGCTTCTCTTGGTCATGTTTTGGATTCAGGAATAATAAAAAGCACAAATGATGCTTAATATACACATGCTAGAATTATTATACTGCACTCAAAAGAAAGAAGTCCCGCTGGGCATTTTCATTGATTTATGTAAAGCTTTCAGATACGGTCGACATGAACTGCTCTACTCCACTTAACGCACTATGGTATCAGAGGCCACTCCTTCAACTCCTAATATCCATACCTTAGCAAACAGAGATCATTATTTTTATTTCATATACACACTGGCCGTTCCCACCAAGGCAGGGTGGCCCGAAAAAAGAAAAACTTTCACCTCATCACTCCTCACTGTCTTCCAGAAGGTGCTTTACACTACAGTTTTTTTAACTTGCAACATTAACACCCTCCTTCAGAGAGCTGGGCATGTACTTCCACTCCAGGGACTCAAGTCCGGGCCTGCGGTTTCCCTGTACCGCTTCATAATGTTACTTTGCGCACACTCCAACAAGCACGTCAAGTATAAAAACCATTTGTTTCCATTCACTCTATAAACCGCTCAAGCATGCATGCTGGAAGTCCAAGCCCCTGCACACAAAACCTCCTTTACCCCTCTCCAAACCTTTCCTAGGCCGACCCCTACCCCGCTCCTTCCACTACAGGATGATACAGTCTTGAAGTTATTCTGTTTCGCTTCCATTCTCCCTCTGTTCAGAACCCTCAACAAAAACCCTTCCTCAGCACATCCCTGGACAAACAGTTTTCGGTAATCCCCGCACCTACTCCTACTTCCAAATGAATTCTATGCATTATATATTCACACCCTCACATTGCCTCTCAGACAATGTGAATATCTCCACTGCCTCCAGCCTTCTCCTCGCTGCAACAATCATCACCATGCTTCAACACCCCATATAAGAGCGTTGGTAAAACTATACTATCATCATTCCCTCTTTGTCTCCTCCTCAAAGGACAAGTTCTTTGTCTCCAAAGACTCATAGTGCACCAAGTCACCCTTTTTCCCTCATCAATACTTGAGTCACCTCAATTCTTTCATTGACCCATCCGCTGACACGCGTCCACTCCCTAAATCTGAATACATTCACCTCCCTCCTTACTCTCCTCCCTCCAATCTGATAACCAATCTTTCATCACCTAATCTTTTTGTTATCATCATAACCTTACTCTTTCATGTATTCACTTTCAATTTCTTCTTTTTGCACACCTACCCAAAATTCATCCACCAAATTCTCTGCTACTTCTCTTCAGGGAATCTCCCAGAGCACAGTGGTCATCATGCAAAGAAGCCAACTGTGACAATCCCACTTATGTGTGATTCTTTATCTTTTAACCTTTGAGGGTTTTGGTCGTACTTGTATATGTCTGCGTAGGGGGGTTTTGACGTACTAGTACGCATAAATTCTAGCACTGTCAATCTCGCAGGTAATAGGTGTAGGCCTAGAGTGAGAGAATGCGGTCATGTGTGGTGGGTGTGCGCGAGTAGGAAAAAATCTGGGACCAGTGGTGCATTGAGGGAATGCCATCATAGTACCAATGTCCACTGTGCCTAGCGAGTAAGTAGTTCCTCACTCCTTGGGAATTGGGACACTTTTGGTTCCCCAGTGACCAGTTTCTAATACAGATGGAAGTGACAGTGAGATGGAGCTTCAAAGTTCTGGTGACAGGTTTCGACTGAACTAAAGGACCATAATATGGGTAATAGTGGAAAAACCCAGCAACCCACTGCTTCCAAATCTGGTGCTGGGCCATCTTGTTCACGTTCAGTTGTACCAAGAATCATAGGCGGAAGGAAACTCTATTTTCCCATATCCCAGACTCCAGATGTGAGCATGGTGATAATAGTGATAGTGATTATGAACTACAAGCTCTTCAAACTTGTTACATGAATGGAGGAGGAGGAGGAGGCAGAGGAGGAGGAGGGGAGGAGGAGAAGATGAGGAGGAGGAGGGAGGAGAGGAGGAGGTAGAGGAAGAAGAGGAGAGGTGGAGAGGAAGGAAGAGGAGGAGGAAGAAGAAGAAGGGAATACGTAATAATAACATAATACATAATAATAATATGACATAATAATAATACAATAATAATAATAATACGTATTAATAATATGTAATAATAAATGTTTACCCATGAAGTAACAAGGTTAAGGGAGATAAGTAAGTATAGTAAATTATTCAGGTATACACAAAATAACAGTTACATAGAATTATCATACTAGCAGCATATGTGTAGAGAACCCTAGGATAACCCAAAAAAAGTCAGACAGAGTAGACTTATTTCCATTGGGGTCCTTTACCTTTATTATTATAATTATAACGGTTAAAATATTTTCTTATTATTCTACAATGAAGATAACATCTTATTATCATAAAAAAGACTATATACAATCGAGGGTCATTACTAGGAATAATGGTAAAATTTACACGTAATTTTAGCTAAAAAATATGAATTTCATTCCCCTTCCCTTTATGTAGCTTCATTTTATTCATCAGACACTTTTGGCAGTCTTCTTGAATGGGTTTCATGCTATGACTGGCTTTAACATGTGCGGGGGGCCACTCGCGCTGTTCACATTCCTTTATTTGCTGTGACAAATAAAAGGTGTTTGAGCCCGGGCCCACTTGACTGTGGGTATACACGCATCAAAGTTTGTGCTCTCTCCCCCTCAGTACTATGATTGCTTTGGTTCCCAACCTTGACAAATTTGACAGCAAGATATTCTGGGACACTGTTCGTGGAGCAATTTTATTAAAACATGATTTAGCTTCATTGTTTTACTCTGTCTTCAACATTCAACAGTGTCCAAACTGCTGTCTATTCGCCTGGACCCTCGAACACTTTTACCCCCCCATCCCCCTTCATAATCTACCTCAAAATAACTCTGGGATTAATAGCCTCACCATCTCCCCTCTCAGTTTTTTTCGTCCCAGTCATCGAACCAAGAACCGCTCCCCAACACCGCCGTCCCCTCCCCATATGGCCATTGTATAGGGCCTAGCCACCATAGGGTCTGCCGCCCAGGCCCTCAGTCTGTAGGACACCCCTGTGTTGTCCTATACAGGACAATTCAGTTCCCCGGCATTCGTCCCTTCCCCCTTTACTACCACTGTCCCTCCCCCTCATCAATTCTCCCCTCATGACATGCATGGGTCAAAG
The DNA here is from genome assembly GCF_026875155.1 of Cherax quadricarinatus. Lineage (NCBI taxonomy): Eukaryota > Metazoa > Arthropoda > Malacostraca > Decapoda > Parastacidae > Cherax > Cherax quadricarinatus. The sequence continues at coordinate 1,603,389 of NC_069458.1, read as the reverse complement.
GGGGATCCCAGATATTTTACTGATGAAACAAAGTGATGGCTCCCAATATACACTGAACATTAAAATTATTTACCATTCTCATGTTTAGTTTTCGTTCCAAAGAGGGAATGGCTTCAGTTTTTCAGTTTTCCCTAAGGTGTAATGAAATAGTGTTGTTGTCCTACTAACCATTTGCTGCAGGGACTCTGTTCCAAGTGTTAAAACATTAGCAAATATCTTGTGGGTCTTTTACCTGTCACTAACAGGAGCACTGTCATCTGCATACAGCTAGGAGTTTTGCACTTGTCACTGATAGCATGTCATTGAAAACTCAGATAACATTCTGATAGGTGCTGACGTTTGATATGAGGGGAAAATGAGGGTGTAGCGATACAAAAGATTTACATGAACATCGCCACTCTCCTTTGTTTTTGCAGGTATACTAACATTTCTGTCTATTGTCTGTCTGGTCAAGCTTCCCTGTCTATCTGTCTATTCATATAGCTCTCGGTCTCAAGGCCACAAGACTGCGTCATCACGTTTTACTCACATCTTTCAAGCGGAGTACAGCACTTCATCTGTCCTGGATTTTCTTGGTTATCCTAGTAAATTTATACTATGTTTATTATTGCATTTTTGTGTACCTGTGAGACAGAGATGGACAGGTAAGATAGAAAAAGAGACAGAGTAAAAAGATATAGATGAGGGAGAAAGAAAGATAATTAGATAGAATGGAGGGGAAGCAGCATTTACCAACCATTGTTTTGACAGGCGGGAAAGGGGGAGTGAGTAATTGAGTAAGACAATACCTATGTCACTTTGACAGCTGCCGACTCTGGTTATTTACACTATGGAGGAGGAGGAGAAGGAGGAAGGAGGAAGAGGAGAGTAGGAGGAAGAGTAGGGGGAAGGGAGAGGAGGAAGAGGAAGAGGAAGAGAGAGGAAGAGGAATAGTAGGAGGAAGATTAGGGGGAAAAAGGAGGAAAGAGGAAAGAAGAGGAGGTGGAGGAGGAGGAGGAAGAGTAGGAGGAAGAGGAAAACAGAGGAGGAGGAGGAAGAGGAGGAGGAAGAGGAGGAGGAAGAGGAAGAGGAGAAGAGCAGGGAGTAAGGAGGAGGAGGAGGAGGAAGAGGGAAGAGGAATAGTTGGAGGAAGATTAGGGAGGAGGAAGAGGAAGAGAGGAAGAGTAAGGTAAGAGAAGAGTAGGGGAAGAGGAGGAAAAAAAAGAGGAGAAGAGGAGGAGGAGCAAGAGGAGGAGGAGGAGGGAAGAGGAGGAGTAAGAAGAGGAAGAGGAAGGAGTAGGAGGAAAGAGGAAGAGGAGGAGGAGGAAGGAAGAGTAGGGGGAAGAGGAAGAAGGGAGAAGGATGATGGACAGAGGAGGAGGAGTCGAAGAAGAGGGAAGAAGATGATTGTATAATATTTTTCCTTTGAAACAAGAAAAACAAAAATCCACCCCATGACAAGTGGCAAGATAAGGGGAGATAACATTGATAAGAGGATGACTTTTGGTGAGCATAAACGAGGGTGGAAATGATAATAAAAGATTTAGGGATGAACATCGCCCTCCCTTGTTTTCTGCTGGATACACTAACAATTTCTGTTGTATATTTGTCTGTCAGCGGGTTCCCTGTCTTCTGTCTAGCTATCTGTCTCAGAGAGCGCCATCAAGACTGGTCATCACGTTTACTACATCTTCAAGCGGAAGTAGTACAGCCACTTTGTCTGGATTTCTTGGGTTTGTCCTAGGTAAATTTTTTACTATGTATACTTGTTTTTATGTGTCCGTGAGACAGAGATAGACAGTCAGAAAGAGAGAGACAGATTTGAAAGAGATAGAATGAGGGAGAAAGATAAAACACCATTGTGTATGACACCATGTTCAGAGTTCCACAAGCTGAAGAACTAATAGGAATATGTTCAGTGGACTGTATATTGTATTATTTATTATAGAACAATAGTATAATAAACATGTTTTGTTTCTATTGTTTGTTTTTGTAAACAAGGTTTGGGTAAAACAATATATTGATACATTATGTTGTGTGCTTATTGTGTTGTATACAACGAGTGTAATCTGTACATTGCACTTTACTTTGGTCTCCAGGCCACATAAGTTATGTGAAAATTTAAACACCACCGGAAAAAACAACAAACCTTCAAAATACAAGTAAATCAAAGTTTACCGGGTAGTCCAGCGGCAGTCGCAGATGTTGCCATACGGGGCTCATTTTCGCTAATCTTTACGCTCCATATCTCCCGTAAGTATTGATGGTATAAAAATTTTTATGTTTATCCTATAATGTTAGAAAAAAAAAATCTATTTTTTCTGAGAGAAAAAAAATTTTTTTTTGAAATTTGGCCGAACCTGAGAACGAGTTTAGGAGAGGCCTGTCGACCCTCATAGGGTTAACTCCTCGCCATCCTTGCCAGACCCCCACCATTTACTTCTCTTACAAATCCCCATATATAAATTTATTATAACAACGACGGTGACATCACACATTCCTTGTCTAGGCCTCTTTTACTGGGAAATAATTTCCCTCTTTTTCCTACATACTCTAACTTGAGCCTCACTATCCTCGTAAAAACTCTTTCACTGCTCTTCAGTAACCTACCTCCTACACCATTACACTGCAAACATCTGCCACCATTGCCCCCCTATCAACCCTGTCTCCATATGCCTTTTCCAAATCCTTAAATGCCATCATAAGACCTACTTTAGCCTTATCTAAATATGTTACTTATATGTTTCACTGTAAACACCTGGTCCAACACCCACTATCTTTCCTAAAGCCTCCTTGTTCATCTGTATCCTATTCTCGTCTTACTCTTAATTCTTTCAATATAATCTTACCATACAACTTTGCCAGGTATTACTCACAGACTTTCCCCTTATATTTTGCATCTTTTTTTATTACCCTTTTTGCTTTGTACAAAAGGATACTATGCATTGCTCTCTGCCAATCCCTAGGGACCTTACCCTCTTCTATACATTTATTTAAATAATAGCCCCACCCCCATCCACCCCCCCCCCCCCCCCCAACACTATATCCCGACTGCTTTTAACATTTCTATCTATCCCATCTATCGGCTGCCTTACCCCCTTTCATTTTACATACCTGCCTCGCGAACTTCCCCCAAACTCACAACTGCTCTTCCTCACTCCTACAAGATGGTGTGCGCCTTGTCTATTCATGGAAGTCACAGCTTCCTATCTTCATTCAACATTTAACAATTCCGCAAAATATATCCCTCCATTCCCAATACCCTCTAACTCTCCATTTAATAATCTCTTCTCCTATTTTTAACTGACAAATCCATTCTGTTCTCTAGGCTTTCTTAAATTGTTAATCTCACTCCAAAACTTTGTTTATTTTCAACAAAATTTTGTTGATAACATCTCACTACCAGTATTCATTTGCGCTCTTTTTTACATTGCTCACCACTTCTTACATCTCTCTTTTTCTCATATACTTCCCTCCTTGCATCTCTTCTAATTTGTAAAACACTTCTCATATGCTAACTTTTTCTCACTTATACTTCTTTCACTCTTCATCATTCCACCAATACGTCCTCTTCACTCTCGCACCCCACTTTCCTGTAAACCACAAACTTCTGCTGAACACTCTAAACACTACATTTTTTAAACCTACCCCCTACCTCTTCGACCCCATTGCCTAATGCTCTCATTAGCCATTCTATCCTCCAATAGCTGTTTATAATCTTAACCTAACTGCCTCCTCTTTTTGTTTATAAAGCTTACCTCTCTCTTCCCTGATGTTTCTATTCTCCTTTGTATCCCTTCTACCTTTTTCTTCAGTGTAGCTACAACTAGAAGTGATCTGTTTATATCTGTGGACCCTCTATAAACATGTACATCCTGAAGCTACATAAACAGTCTTTTATCTACCAATACTATCAAACAAACTACTGTCATTTCGCCATACATCATATTTGTATATTATTTATCTTCTTTTCTTTAAAATATGTACTTACCTATAACTAAACCCTTTTTATACAAGTTCAATCAAAAGGGCTCCATTATCATTTACACCCCTGGCACCCCAAACTTCTACCTACCACCACCTCTTCTAATAGTTTCTCATCATATCCATTCAGCTTCAGGTTCCCACTTCCACAATTTACTCTCTCACTTGGTTCAAAGCTCTATACATTCAATTAACATCTCCAAATTCTCTCTCTTCCTCCTGCATTCACTCACTTCTCCAGCGTGCATACACGCTTATTATGACCACTTCTCACATCCAAACCTTTACTTTAATCCACATAAATCTTGAATTTACACATTCATATTCTTCTTCTTCTCCTTCCATAACTGATCATTTAAAATTACTGCTACCCTTCCTTTGCCTCTAACTCTCTTCAGATACTCCTCAGGATTTAATCCCATTTATTTCCCCCCACCGAAAACTTCCCCTACCCCCGCAGCTTGTTTCGTTAGTGCCAGGGGACCATCCAACTTCTTTTCATTCATAACATCAGCAATCATCTGTTCTTGTCTCTTGCACTACATCCACGCACATTTAAGCATCCCAGTTTTTATAAAGTTTTTCTTCTTCCTCTTTTATAGTAAATGGTCTACAGGAGAAGGGGTTACTAGCCCATGCTCCCGGCATTTTAGTCGCATCATACGGCACGCATGTCTTATGAGGAAAAAGATTCTTTCTCACTTCCCCATGGACAATAGAAGAAATAAAGAGGAACAAGAGCTATTTAGAAAAAGGAGAAAAACCTAGATGTATGTATATATATTGCATGTGCGTGTTCTGTGAAGATGTGGACCAAATTGTAAGTAGGAGTAGTAGCAAGTTAACCTGTTATCTATGCATGTTTATGAGACAGAAAAAGAAACCAGAGCTCAATATGTGTATGGCAAATGATGCAAACTCTTCACTCACCAACACAGTAGGAGTCCACAAGGGAGTGTCCTTGGCCACTCCTCTTTTCTCAATCTAATCAATGATCTACCCCAAATGCATCACAGCTACTCCAAACCCATATTATATGCAGATGGTACTACATATGTCTTTTTCCCACCCAAACACAGTCATTACTAGCAACCACAGCAATTCCGATTGCAGGAAAATATCTGCCTGGATGATGACTAAAACAAACTTACCGAAGTACTGAAAAAACCTATTTCATTCAGTTGGATAACAAAGCTGCAAATGATCCAATTAACATAACGCTAATGGAAACTCCAACCAACAAGGATCATCAGTCACAAGATGACAGAGGAAAAAAATTCCTAGGTATCCACCTTGACGGTAGTCTTATGTTCAGGACACGCATTAAACAAAATCACCAAGAAAATCTCCAAGACTGTAGGCTACTTTATTTATTTATTGATTTATTAATTTGACATGATACAGAGATGTACAAATGAAGCAGTTAAGTGCAGCATGCAAAAGCCCCTTGTATGCCAGAGCATTATGGGCAGGCTTAAAATTAACTTAAGATTAACTAAGCAATTGATGTTATTTCAGTGGTAAAAATTATTGTAAAACAGATAACAATGAAACACTTTGAGGGTTCGGAGTACTAGTTAGGCTTACAATCCACAGGGTTTTTGACGTATCTAGTACGCCTAAATTCTGGCACCCTCAAATCTAGTGGGGAGAAAGATAGATGGTAGGCCTACATTTGACATGTATGGGTCTATGTGGTCAGTGTGCACAGTATAAAAAAAAATCCTGCAGCACACAGTGCGTAATGAGAAAAAAAAAAAACTGACCATTTTTTTGGAATAAAACAGCGGACTTTGTACTGTATTTTTCGTTTGGTATTTATGGTTGTTATCTAGTTTTCTTGGTATCATTTCGTACGAATGGAAGACATTATTACAGGAAATTGAGATGATTAGATAGTTTTCTAACGAATAAAAAAAAAAGTACCTTGAAATTGAGCTCCAAAGTAGCGGAAATGTTCGATTTTTACCAAAGTTCAAAAGTAAACAAATTATGCCAGGCGTCAATTACACATCAACTGTTGAGTCTAATATTCTTTAACATGTGCGCCTAATATAATTTATACATTTTTTACACTAATGCTGTAGTTGCATAACAGTAAAACTTATATTTTTTGTGAGAATAAAAACTCAAAGTGGTGGAACACAAAAGAATGTAGAGGGGCCTTGAGACCATGACTAATGAACAGAGGAAATGCCATTTTTAGTGCCAGTAATGTCTATATTGTTTCTTCTGGACCCTATTCGGAATTGGCATCTTTTTGAAAGTTGTGTGAAATTGGCAAAATTGCTAAATTCTTACCACTGTACTGGTAGTTCATTGGTAAATGGGTGGTTTCTTGCAACTATTCGATAGAAAAAATGGAGGATCTAGTGAAATGTTGCGTGTTTTTTGTCGACTAGTACAGTGATTGGTCGAAAAAAGGGCTCAAATTGGGCAAAAGCGCGATGCATAAGGCATTGCCGAGTCGTTAACTTCGCGGGAGCATAATTCCATAAGTTTTCCATAAAATTTCAAATTTTGGTGCCATTATGATCGGAAAAAGATTCTCTATCTTTCTTAAAATTTTTTTTTTTTTTTTTTTTAAATTTTTGGCGTACCCTGAGAAACGAGTCTCGGGAGTGCCTGTCGACCTCCAAAGGGTTAAGCTTGAGTAACAATTAGTTTTTAGAGTTTTACCCAAAGGACAGGAATATGTTGCTGCATTGCTATACGTTCAGTAGAAGAATGGAGTTTCTGTTTGGGTTAAAGCAATTAAAAATAACAACGTTTGATATGGGTCTCAAGGTTACACATTATGTGAGACAATTATGAGAAATTTTATAGATATCAATTGATAAGGATACAGTTATTCAGTATTTATGTGGTTGTGGGTTAGTAATGTGATTGTTTAGAAAGACTTGAATTTATAAACAGTAGTGTTTCTTTTATATTTACAGGTAAGGAATTCCAGATTTTTAGGGCCTTTATGTGCATTGAGTTTTTTTGGCATAGCGTGTGTGGACACGAGGAACATCAAAGAACGTTGATCTGTGCCTTGTGTTATGGTCATGGTTCTGTTGAGGTTGGTATAAGGAGACATTTGAGGGAGGGGTTTATATCAAGAGTTAAGTGTTCTGTGTATGTAATAAGTGCTAGTAATAAGTATGGATGTTTTGTTTTGTGAGTAGGTTTAGAGTTTTGAACTATTGGTGAAGTGTGCTGACTTGTAGCGGGATTTGTTATCATTCTGAACTGCAGCTTTTGTTGGGTAATTAGTGGTCCTGAGATGGTTTGTTGTTGTTGAGCACCATGCACAATTCCATAGGTGAGATAGGGGTAAATAAAGTGAGTGATATAGGGCCAGGGGGCCTGACTGTGGAAACATAGTACCGTATCATTCGATAGTATGCCTACTGTATTGCGAAATTTTTTGGGAAGTTCTTGTATATGTGTTTGAAATGTGAGTCTGTTATCAAGGTGAATTCCTAAGGATTTCCCTCTGTGAGCTTTGTGATAGGTGACGGGGTTTTTTTTCATTAAGTTAATAGGGCATCGTAGCTCTGTTTACCAAACTGAGTGAAGTGGTTTTGCCAATGTTTAGAGTAAGTTGGTTAGTCCTCATTTGGTAGATTTTTCTTTAATCAGTATTTACAGATATTGGCTAGCATGACTAGGGGCTCGGGGTATGAGAAGACATATGCTAGTGTCATCTGCAATCAGTGTGGGTTTGAGTAGTTGTGAAGCATTTGGTAGGGCATTTATGTATATGAGAAAGAGAATAGGGGCCAAGGACGCTTCGCTGTGGGACACCAACGTAATTGGCTTGTGGAAGAGTTTGCCCCATTTGTATACTACATATTGGCTTCTTTTTGCTGAGGTATGAATTTAGGTAGTTGAGGAAGTGCCCTCTTATACCATAGGTGTGACAATTTGTATTTGGAGCAAGTCCATGGTCAACTGTATCCAAAGCTTTACGTAGTCAATGAAGATCCCAGTGGACTTCTTTTTCCTTCTAGTGCAGTGTGTATTATGTTCTAGCATGATGTATAATAAGCATCATTAGTATTTTTATTAGGCCTGGACCCAAATTGCAGGGGTTGAGTATGATTTTTGGCGAGAATGAGGGTAGGAATAGATTCGCTTATGAATGAATTTTTCGAAGATTTTAGAGAGAGGGTGTAAGTTGGATATTGGCCTATAGTTATTGAAGTCTGTTTGGTCTCCTCCTTTATGGATTGGGGGTGACCCTTGGCTATTTTGAGAAACTGTAGGGAAGTAGAGGATTCTATGGATTTGTTAAAGAGTGTTGCAATGATTGGTGATAGTATACTTGTGATGCTTTTTTCTGTATGAAGTGTGGTAAGGTGTTTAAATCTCCTGCCTTGTTTTTTAGTGTGTTGATAATATGGGAGACTTCAGTTGGGTTAGTCGGAGCTAGGAACAGTGTGTTCGAGTAGTTGCCAGTGAGGTAGTCACTGGGTGGGGTATCTGAGCTTGGGATTTTATTGGCAAGGTTTTTTCCTATAGTGGAGAAGAAATTATTGAGTCTGTTTACTGTTTCAGTTTGTGGGAGTTTGGGTTCATCTGGTTTTGTTAGTTCAATTTTGCTATTTCGTGATATCTTTTTTGTTCCTAGAATTTCTGTTAGGGTTTTCCAGGTCTTTTTTATGTCACCTCGTAAGTTGGATAATTTTTTTTATTATTATCACACTGGCCGATTCCCACCAAGGCAGGGTGGCCCGAAAAAGAAAAACTTTCACCATCATTCACTCCATCACTGTCTTGCCAGAAGGGTGCTTTACACTACAGTTTTTAAACTGCAACATTAACACCCCTCCTTCAGAGTGCAGGCACTGTACTTCCCATCTCCAGGACTCAAGTCCGGCCTGCCGGTTTCCCTGAATCCCTTCATAAATGTTACTTTGCTCACACTCCAACAGCATGTCAAGTATTAAAAACCATTTGTCTCCATTCACTCCTATCAAACACGCTCACGCATGCCTGCTGGAAGTCCAAGCCCTCGCACACAAAACCTCCTTTACCCCCTCCCTCCAACCCTTCCTAGGCCGACCCCTACCCCGCCTTCCTTCCACTACAGACTGATACACTCTTGAAGTTATTCTGTTTCGCTCCATTCTCTCTGCATGTCCGAACCACCTCAACAACCCTTCCTCAGCCCTCTGGACAACAGTTTTGGTAACCCCGCACCTCCTCCTAACTTCCAAACTACGAATTCTCTGCATTATATTCACACCACACATTGCCCTCGGGACATGACATCTCCACTGCCTCCAGCCTTCTCCTCACTGCAACATTCATCCCCCATGCTTCACACCCATATAAGAGCGTTGGTTAAAACTATACTCTCATACATTCCCCTCTTTGCCTCCAAGGACAAAGTTCTCTGTCTCCACAGACTCCTAAGTGCACCACTCACTCTTTTTCCCTCATCAATTCTATGATTCACCTCATCTTTCATAGACCCATCCGCTGACACGTCCACTCCCAAATATCTGAATACGTTCACCTCCTCCATACTCTCTCCCTCCAATCTGAATATTCAATCTTTCATCACCTAATCTTTTTGTTATCCTCAAAACCCTTACTCTTTCCTGTATTCACCTTTAATTTTCTTCTTTTGCACACCCTACCAAATTCATCCACAATCTCTGCAGTTCTCTTCAGAATCTCCAAGAGCACAGTGTCATCAGCAAAGAGCAGCTGTGACAACTCCCACCCTGTGTGTGATTCTTTATCTTTTAACTCCACGCCCTTGCAAGGACCCTCGCATTACTTCTCTTACAACCCCATCTATAAATATATTAAACAACCACGTGTGACATCACACATCCTTGTCTAAGGCCTTACTTTTACTGGGAAAAAATTTCCCTCTTTTCTACATACTCTAACTTGAGCCTCACTATCCTCGTTAAAACTCTTCACTGCTTTCAGTAACCTACCTCCTACACCATACACTTGCAACATCTGCCACATTGCCCCCCTATCCCACCCTGTCATACGCCTTTTCCAAATCCATAAATGCCACAAAGACCTCTTTAGCTTATCTAAATACTGTTCACTTATATGTTTCACTGTAAACACCTGGTCCACACACCCCTACCTTTCCTAAAGCCTCCTTGTTCATCTGCTATCCTATTCTCCGTCTTACTCTTAATTCTTTCAATTATAACTCTACCATACACTTTACCAGGTACACTCAACAGACTTATCCCCTATAATTTTTGCCACTCTCTTTATCCCCTTTGCCTTTATACAAAGGAACTATGCATGCTCTCTGCCAATCCTAGGTACCTTACCCTCTTCCATACATTTATTAAATAATCGCACCAACCACTCCAAAACTATATCCCCACCTCTTTTTAACATTTCTATCTTTATCCCATCAATCCCGGCTGCCTTACCCCCTTTCATTTTACCTACTGCCTCACGAACTTCCCCCACACTCACAACTGGCTCTTCCTCACTCCTACAGATGTTATTCCTCCTTGCCCTATACACGAAATCACAGCTTCCCTATCTTCATCAACATTTAACAATTCCTCAAAATTATTCCCTCCATCTTCCCAATACCTCTAACTCTCCATTTAATAACTCTCCTCTCCTATTTTTAACTGACAAATCCATTTGTTCTCTAGGCTTCCTTAACTTGTTAATCTCTACTCCAAAACTTTTTCTTATTTTCAACAAAATTTGTTGATAACAGCTCACCCACTCTCTCATTTGCTCTCTTTTTACATTGCTTCACCACTCTCTTAACTCTCTCTTTTTCTCCATATACTCTTCCCTCCTTGCATCACTTCTACTTTGTAAAAACTTCTCATATGCTAACTTTTTCTCCCTTACTACTCTCTTTACATCATCATTCCACCAATCGCTCCTCTTCCCTCCTGCACCCACTTTCCTGTAACCAAAACTTCTGCCCGAACACTCTAACACTACATTTTTAAACCTACCCCATTCCTCTTCGACCCCCCTTTCCTTGCCTCATTACCATCTATCCCCCCAATAGCTTTTTATTTTCCTAACTGCCTCCCTTTTTTTTTTAAAAACCTTTACCTTCTTTCCCTAACAAGTGAATAATAATTTAAGGGTCTTCCAATCTTTTTCCATAAGGAAGTATTACTAATGCAAATGGTATTAATTATAGTCCCATTCTATGCTGAATGATTTTCTAATGAATTTATGTCCATTCTGTAATATGGAGACCAGAACGAGACCTGCATAATCTAGGAGAGGCCTTACTAATGATGTATAAAGCGCAGTATAACCTCTAGACTTCTTGATGGCTTACACTTCATGATATGAATCCCATAAACTAATTTGCCTTATTACATATATGCTAGGCTTGCTGTCATGGTTAAAAGTTGCTTGCTTACCATAACCACCCAGATCCTTTTCACTTCTCAACTGCTAAGTTCAACATAAATTAAGCTGGTAGGTGCTATGGTTTATGAACATTTCCAAGCTTTAATAACTTTAACATTTACTACATTGACTCATCTGCACTTTCTGACCAAGAATTGAGCTTGTCTAAACCTCTCCCTGAAGTTTGTTGAGCATCCAACGTCTGAATCGATTATCCTACCTGTCTTCGTGTCATCAGCAAATTTGTCCTTTATGATCACTAGTAATATTCCCTCGACAAGGTCGTTTATATATATTATAAACAACAGTAAGATGAATAAAGGCTGAAATATCTACTAGGGCATAGGAAAGGTTTATAGGTCATCTCAAAAGAGTGAGGGTCATCTTATGACTCAGTTATTGACATTAAAAAGGGGATAAGAAAAAGCTAAAAGTGACTAAGAAATAAAGTTGCTAGGATTCTAAAACTAACTCGAAAAGTTTTTTTATTCCAGGTCTATAGAAACAAAAGTTTGGAGATAAGATAGGTCCCCTTAAAAATAACTATGGGCATCTTACTGACAAAGAGAATGAAATGTGCGAGCTTCGATTGTTTAAATAATTATTTTCTCCTCGGTTTTTAACACAGGAAGACACTCACAAATATTCCAGTTAAATAAATTTTTATATTGGGCTAGAAGAAGAAAATTATGTAAATCACAGTCACCTAGTGAAATGGGTTTGTGAAACAAGATAGACCGCCTGAAGCAAAATAAGTCACCGGTCCTGATGAGGTTTTTTCAAGGGTTCTTAAGGAATGCAAAATGGGAACTCTGTGAACGATTTACTAATGTTTTAATTTATCTCTCAAACAGTGTAGTGTTTCTATTGTGGAATGGATGGGAAATATAATTCCTATTTTTAAAACAAGGGGACAAGTCGTTAACCATCAAATTACCAACCCTATAAGCCTGACCTTCAATTGTAGGCAAATTACTAGATCTCCATACTTTAGCATTCAGGTCCCCTACCACAATTACTCTCTCACTTGGTTCAAAGGCTTCCTATACATTCACTTAACATCTCCCAAAATTCTCTCTCTCATCCCTCTGCCTTCCTCTCTTCTCCCAGGTGCAATACACGCTTATTATGACCCACTTCCGCATCCACCTTTACTTTAATCCACATAATTCTTGAATTTACACATTCATATTCTCTTTTCCTCCTTCATAACTGATCATTTAACAATTACTGCTACCCTTCCTTGCTCTAACTCTCTCCAGATAACTCCAGAATTTTAAAGTCCCATTTATTTCCCCCCACTGAAAACTCTCCTACCCCCTTCAGCTTTGTTTCGCTTTATAGCCAGGACATCCAACTTCTTTTCATTCATAACATCAGCTATCATCTTTTCTTGTCATCCGCACTACAATCCACTGGCACATTTAAACAAACCCAGTTTATAAAGTTTTTCTTCTTCTCTTTTTTAGTAAATGTATACAGGAAAGGGGTACTAGCCCCATTTGCTCCCGGCATTTTTAGCGCCTCATACGACATACGCAAGGCTACGGAGGAAAGATTCTTTTCCACTTCCCCATGGACAATAGAAGAAATAAAAAGAACAAGAGCTATTTAGAAATAGGAGAAAAACCTAGATGTATGTTATATATATATATGCATGTGCGTGTCTTGTGAAGTGTGATGCCAAAGTGTAAGTAGGAGTAGCAAGATATTCCCTGTTTATCTAGCGTTTTATGAGACAGAAAAAGAAAACCAAGCATCCCTACATCATGTCAAAACGTTACGGTTTTTGTTTCACAAGTCATCTGGCAGGAACGGTAGTATTCTATCCCTTGGGTGGTTGCGTCTAACCAACCTATAAAACAGTTTTTTAGTAGCCTTCGTATCAGGGCTGGTTAGATTGACCGTAACGTTTGTTTGGTCTCTGGTTATGTGACTATTCTGTACTGTTTTCGTATAAGGTGCATTGTAAAAATTTATGGATTTGATGTTGCTGGGTGTTAGCCACGGATGTTCAGCCTCCCTTAGCTGTCATCTGTTTATTTTTTTTTGGCAGTGCTTGTTGTAGGGGTATTGGGGCTTTTTTAAGAAAATTTTAATACATTCATCAATTATCTGTATAGATTTCTAGTCATGAGTACCAGTCAATGTTTGTCACTGTCTACCTCAATGTGAAATCCCTGCTGAAAGTGAACTTTATATGTCTTGGGGTAATTTTCGCAAGATTGTGAAGAGGAAGTAGGGTAGTGATCTTTTGTCATTATCTGTGGATTATTGCTATTTTAAAGGGGATATGGTGTTGGTCCCAGATGTGGTCTAGTAGGAAACACTAGTCTCTGTAACTCTTGTAGGTTTGTTACTGCTGTAGCAACATGCAGTTACTCATAGTGTTTGTGATTCAGTAACGTGTGGGGTCCCGGGTCTTGAGTGCATGAATTTATATTGAAGTCTCCAGAGAGTAGTAAGTAATCTTTGTGTCATGCTTGCATCAGTTATCATACATCCTCTAGGTTTTTCACCTAAAACGGCTAATGTTTGACTGTGGTACTCTGTAGATGTTTATCACTGTGAGAGGTTTTTGTAGGTATTTGGATTTGAATTTTATTACGCTATTATATATTCCCCATGTCGATGCCCTGTGTGCAAGAACATAGTGATACATTTTAGTTGGTCTAGTAGTAATATAGCTGTGCCACCCCCTTGTAGGATCTTGCCTACATTGTGTAAGGCTGTGTAGAGCGCAGGAATGGCATAGAAATCAATGAAGTAACTGGTTTTAGAGCCCAGGTTTTCAGTGAATAGTTATGATGGATATACTTGCATGCAGGGTGATGGGGAGTTTTAATAATGCAATGTGGTCATCGTAAATATTTATATAAAGATCCTGATATTTTAGTTAAAGACAGTTATGGTTTTTTTGTTTGGCCTGAGAAGTGCCTTTAATTGTTCTGCTGCTGTGTAGTTTACCTGGAGTTTAACCTGAAGAGAGTATCCGGGGGTCACGCTCCCTGCCCTGTCTGTGACCAGGCCTCTTTGATTCATTTAATTCATTCAAATAAGAGGTTGGTATCAGATCAATGCTTGTTATCATAAGATTTATAGGAATCTATAGTTAGAATTAAGTATAATACCAAGTAAATACACCTACCATCCGACTTACGACCGAGTTCGGTTCCGATAAAACCGGTCGTAAGTCGAAATGGTCGTAAGTCGAACTTTACTACTGAATACAACAAAAATAAATTTTGTAAATGACTTTATTTTATGTTTTAAATTTCGTGTAATTTCATGCTTTTACTTTACTTTTTATGCTGTTGTACAGCCTCCCTCACAGAATCCGGATCATAGGGACCTTGTTAGTGTGCTGGATTACTGAGTTTGCTGGATATACAAAGTGGTTAGGTTATAATACACTAATAAAATTACCAACTGACGTACACAAATTTCATTGAACATCGGCAAAATTGACATTTCCTCTACTTGAGCTCAATTTCAAGGTACTTTTTCATCATGAAGGCAATCAAAATCATGTCTATTTCTGGTAATATATCCTCCATTCTATCAAAAGAGTCCAAAAAACAAGAATACAAAAATAAAAACCATACTAAAAACATACTGCAAAAGATGCCGGCTAATGGTCTGAGAAGTGAACTCCTTATTTATCCCTCCGTCTTTTTTATTTTTGTTGAACGTTAAGAAGCCATCTTTCCATCATACCTTTGCCCAAGTTTTCAATGATATAGCCAACAAACAACCGAGAAAAAAAAATATTTACCAAAAATCATATATGGCAAGCCCAAGCCAGGTACTGGAAATAATCACTTTGTCTGACTTTTTCTGGGTTATCCCCAGGTTCTCTATTCATACACTTCTATGAATGATAATCTGTGTAACTGTATTTTGTGTTTACCAGAATCAACCTATTTACTTCTAGTGCTGTCAAACCAGTACAAGAAACCGCCCAATTCAGCTTATTTCAACTACCGCAATGAGGTGGTTCATAAATTGGCCATTTGGCCCAATTTCACACAAATTTCAACAGATGCCACTTTCAAAATAGGATCCATAAGAATAAAACAATGCAGACATACCTGGGACTAAAATTTACGTCTGTTCATTAGTCCCAAGGCTAGCAAGCCCCTCTACCATTTGAATTTTTTATTCACAAAAAAAATAGAAGATTTACTGGTAACGCAGTGACTAACTGCATTTATTGTATAATTTGTATAAATAAATGTCAATCCATTCACTGACTCCGTATTGGAATTTTGGACTGGCAGGCGACAGTGTATTGGACGGTGACGTCATTTGTTTTACTCTTGGCGCTTCGCTAAAGAATAAACAATTTTTCGCTACTGTGAGCACAATTTTAAGGTACATTTCTTCAATGCAAAGCAATCAAAATAATATCTATTTCTGTAATATATCTTTGCATTCTATCAAATGAGACCGACAAATGAGAATCTAACCATAACAACCATACAAAAATATACCGCTAAGCAGACGCTAATGGCTGAGAAGTGAACACCGCTATTTATGGTCTGATTTCTTTCGGTTTTGGTTTACTGCAGAAGTATCTTTTTCCATCATACATTTGCCCAAGTTTGAATAAGATAACCTAGCAAACAATGAGAAAATAATTAATAATAATAACAAAATAATAATAATAATAATAATAATAATAATATCTTTATTTACTACACGTACATGTACAAGGTATACAGGCCTAGCTAATTAGGTGAGTGTCCCAGGATAACACCCACACTAATCGACTAACACCCAGGTACCCATTTACTGATGGGTAAACATAGACAACAGGTGTAAGAAACACGCCTAATGTTTCTACCCTGGCTGGGAATCGAATATTTACCAAAAATCATATATGGCTAACCCAAGCCTAGGTTACCTAGAATGAGCTATGTATCACTTTTTTTGGGCTATCCCTTATGTTCTCTCTACACCTATGGCTGCTGTTGTGATAATCTATAGAGAGAAAATAACTTTTTTTGTTTCTGGTTATATGGTGTAGTACGAGTGTATATGACAGTTAGCCCTGTGCTATATTCTGATTTCCATAATATAAGCCACCAGACAAGGATAGGAGAATGGTATTTTGTTATACCATGTCCTCTCCATACCTCCGGTCGAACCTGCTCGGTGTTATGCAAATATATTTTTCATTCTTGAGTATTTAGTCAAGTTCTAATGTTATTTATATTGTTTATTGTGTCATATTAATCAATTGTGATAGGCAAATAAGCTGATGTTGATATTAGCATAATAATAATAAAGCATATTCTCACTGCTTCAAGTGACTGAGTTTCATGGCAATGACAGTGGCTTCAAAGCCACCTTATCTTAATGGATAATGTACTGTGTAAGGTGCTTACATAATGAAAGCATTTGCTTTTGTTCAATTGGAACCATGTGCTAGGCTAAAAGTAAGCAGGTTAAAACAATAAATTTAGAAAAGAAATTGGATGAAATTATGCAAGCAAGTAGCACCACCAAACCAGTACCAGCAGGTTGGTGTGGCGACCCTGGAAATTTTGAAATTATGCCAGCCAAAATTAGTGCCAAATAACTGAAGGAACCGAATAACTGATTGCCAGATTTGTGAAGTAGGACTGTACTGTATTTTATACTGTAAGGTTTAGGATAAACACTGTGGACAACACAAATAGTTGTTTATTTCCCAGATATTTGGCCATAAAAAACAACAGTCGTATGTCGAGTGGTCCGTAAGCAGAGCATAGTAAGTCGTATGGATAGGTGTCATTCTAAAGCTATAAAATAGCACCTGAGTTATATTAACAAAATGTAAAAATTTCATCTAAGGTAGTTCTTTAAACCTAAAAAATAGGAGACAATATAAAAGGGACAAAAAAAAAATTTGTGTGAACAAATAAAGTGGTAATCAAATAAACGAGCCTTGATGGAATATACATGCAAAATAGTGAACTTATTACACTTTAGCACCTGAGAATAGCACCTTGATTATTTTAACAATTGTGAATATATGAACTAAGGTTGTTATGTAAACCTATATAAAGCTAAAATAAAGGAGAAAATATATAGGAAGCTAAATTAAATACAGTGACCCCCCCCGGCTTAGGATATAATTTCATTCGCATAAGTAGTTCAGGTGCCATTACTGAACGAATTTGTTCCCATAAGGAACATTGTGATTTAGATTAGTCCATTTCAGACCCCCAAACATACACGTACAAACGCACTTACATGAATACACTTGCATAATTGGTCGCATTGCGGAGCTGATCGGTAAAGCGGGGTCTACTGTAATTGTAAACAAAGTTAATTGGCAGAAAGTAACTAAAATAGGATTTTTATTTGGGAGTAAGATCTGATTTGTATATAAATAGTTGGTGATAATTTATTGTACTATAAAAAATAAAACTAATATGAGGTTGTTGGGTAGCAGCTAGCAAAAGATAGTTTTATGGGCCTTGAACAATAATGTAGTTGAATATACACTAATTGCACATGCAATATAGCACTAAGATATGAAAATAATCTGAGAGTAGGAATTCCCTTATAACATAAAGTTTGAGCTATTAATATCAATACAGGAATTTTATTTTGAGGTAGTTGATGGTAGCTGTGAGGGATGGTTTCAAGGTAACGCACAGTAGTGTAGTAAGAACAACACTAGTGTGAAGGTAGCTAGTGAGGATGGTTTCAAGGTACTACTGCACAGTAGTGTAGTAAGAACATACACTAGTGTGAATGGTAGCTAGTGAGGATGGTTCAAGGTACTGCAACAGTAGTGTAGTAAGCACATGACACTAGTGTTGATGCAGCTAGTGGGAGGGATTTCAAGGTACTGCACAGTAGTGTAAAGTAGGGGGAACATACACTAGTGTGATGGTAGCTATGAGGGATGGTTCAAGGTACTGCACAGAATGTAGTAAGAACATACATAGTGTGTAGTTTGAGTTTGGGAAAAAGGGAAAATTAGGTATGATATTAGAGAATTTAACAGTGCTTAGTAGTGAAAGAAAAAGTTTATACAGAAATATTAAAGAGTAGTAACTATTTACAAAAAATAAATTGTGAATTGGGAATAAAACACAAAATGGGTCCACAAGGACCTGTGTGGGACACCAGGGATGTGAGGTATTAATTACTCTCCCTAGGAGGTGATAGTACAGGGATCAGTTCAATAAATGACATAGTAACCATACACTAATGTATTAAGGATTTGGTCACTAATATCAGTCAGACTCTGTAATGTGTAGCATCATGAATAAGTTTGCTAGTTCATTTTCATATTGTAATGATAGACACACATGGTCACATTTGTTTTTTCTTACTAGAATTTGTCCCATCACGTACAAAGCACTAGTGAATTTTCTTTCATTATCTCTACGTTTCAGTTTTATCACTCAGTATCAAGGAGGTTCTGGTCATTTCTTGTGAGACTCATTTATGTAACATATCTTTTTTTGAGCTTAAATAAATGAATTTATTAGGTCTTTTTTCCTGTAATTGGTGTGTAAATCTGAAGCGTAACACTTTTTCTTCTACTTGGTTCCCTATTATCCTTGATTCTTTTATTTCCCGACACTGACACACTAACATGTAGGTGCACGTATGACCTGGAGAGTGTATCTTAGCAGTTAGAATGGTTTAATTCGCTGGGAAAGAGTGGACTGTTAATTACTAGCTGCATCATATAACTTGTCTTGCTCTGCTTTTATCATCTTGGTTAGCAAAATAATTGTTCAATTGGGTATCCATTTTTATTTTTCAGTCCTTGAGCGGCATTATCAATCTTCGTGTTTAGGGAAGTTATTTATGAAACTGTGTGGCTGGTTATAATGAATTGGAAGGTCTTGCCAAATCAATGTCATGACAGTGGATTTTAGTTGTTGTTCATGGCTGTTTGATCTGTTCTCAAGGTGAGTTAACTATAGATTCCATGGTTTGTGTTATTGTTGCACAAGGAGACTTCTTTTAGCACGAAGAGACTTATTTTTTCAGCACGAAGATTCAAGATATCCACTGGTAAAGTGGTGATGTAATTCCTTTAGAACTACCAAAGGTACAGTGGACCCCCTGTATAAACGATATTTTTTCACTCAGAAGTATGTTCAGGTGCCAGTACTGACCGAATTTTTCCATAAGAAATATTGGGTGAAGTAGATTTATCCATTTCAGACATCCAAACATACACATGACAAACGCACTTGGTACATAAATACGCTAAGCATAATTGGTCGCAATTCTGAGGTAATCGATATGCGGGGGTCCACTGTACTACGTTTCCACAATCAGCTCTCCTGGCACTGTACCATTCACTCATATACCCTTATCTTACATATGGAATTTATGCATGGGTATCACACAACATCCAATCACCTAAAACCTAATAACCCAGCAAAAGGCAGCAGTAAAGAATGATAACAAATTCCCACTCCAACAGCATACTCCCCAGTTTTCAAATGTCTGAATCTGCTCACACAATTAAGAACATCCATACTTAATCATGTGCCTACTTACATACACAGAACAATACACGCAAATATAAAGCACCCTCACACTCAAACTTCCTCCCACCAACTTTAAACCAAAGACACATGTCCACAACACAAGACACAGATCACTTTTTGATATCCTTAGTGTCCCATATCACACTGTAAAAAACTCATGCACATAAAGGGCCCCAAAATAGGAATTCATTTTCCAGAAGATATTAAAGTAACCCAGTCTGAAAATTCAATTTATAGACTTCCGAAAGCCACTTAATCACCCTAGACAAATGCTAAATACTCAGTACAACACATACTTATGTACTCCCACATCATAACCTTCAACAATCACTTTGAACCTTTTATCATTGTTGACAGGAATTTAATTGAATCATTGTTTTCACAAGAGCATTTTTTAATATATGAATATATCTGTTATCTTATACAAATTTTGATTTCACTTATAAATTAATAATCTACTGTATCAACTATGAAATAATTACATCCTACTGTACACTATGATATAATCCTATGTTAGTCTGTATGCCAATAATGTTAAGTCGTGGCCCATAATGCCTAGGCATAATAGAGCGCTGCTCTTTGCATTGCAACCGCACTATTGTAAATACAAAATCACAATGTACTGTTTGCAAAGACATAAAATAAATTAAATAAATGACACTAGCCTTTATTGAAGATTGTAGTGATGAGACACTTTGTCCTGGAATCCTTTCTCCTCTTGATAATGTAGGTCCTTTTTGGCATTTTCTTACAGAACAGACCTTATCACACTGGTGTAATCCACTGACGATTCTTAAATCTCTCAAACCAACCCTTTGCTGGCCTTAAATTCAACCAATATAGCAATAGTTCCATGCATTTTTTTCCTGTTCACCTGGGGTGTTTAGTTGACTGGTGTGGCCGCATCCTGAAGAGAAGATAAAGGACCCCAAATGAAATAAGTTAGACATTACTCGAATGACACACGTACTTTCCTTTGGGGTTTCTTGGGTGGTAACCCTCTGTGGGGTAATTGTTTCTCGGTGTTCTCAGATAAGCCACACCACAACAGTCTCTCACATCTTCAAGTAGCACAGCGACCATGGCGCAGCAGCACTAACCATGGTACAGCAGCAGCAGCAGTTGACAATGGTACAGCATCAGAACAGCGACCATAGGTACAGCAGGAGCAGCAGCAGCTGACCATGGCAGCGAGCAGGCAGCAGCAGCTGAACCATGTTAACAGTCATGCAGGCAGCACATCAGCTGACCATAGGCACAGCAGCAAGCAGCAGCAGCACTGACCCATGGCACAGCAGCAGCACAGCTGACCATGGTACAGCAGCAGCAGCAGCTGGCCATGGTACAGAGCAGCAGCAGCAGCAGACCATGGTACAAGCAGCAGCTGCAGCGACCATGATTACAGCAGCAGTAGCAGCAGTCAACCAATGGTACAGCAGCAGTAGCAGGCAGCTGACCATGGTACAGCAGCAGTAGCAGCAGCTGACCATGGTGCAGCAGCAGCAGCAGCAGCTGACCATGGTACAGCAGCAGCAGCAGCTGACTATGGCACAGCAGCAGCAGCAGCTGACCATGGTACAATAGTATTTCAATAGTATTTCTCAAACCTTTTTACCACAGGTTCGCACTAGAAGCTTCTTTGGGCCATGGTAGCATATTTAGCAGTTATAAGAGCTGAAAACACTCGAATAATATAAAATTGTTATCTGAATGTATGTGTGGTAAACGATTTCTCTGCTTGTAAACACTGGCACACTACTGAAGGCAGGCCAACTGGAGGTGTTTGCTCAGACTGGACACACATGTGATGAATATCGGATGAATGCTGTAGGTTGAGTTTTTTTCAGTGTACGTCGGGTCAAATTTTTTTTCGCTGAATAGCCATCGTAGGTCGTTTTACGTTAGTTGGGGACATTGTAATGTCGGGGTCCACTGTAAGTATAAAGTCATCGATGTCAGCTAGGCCAGTAATATAATCTTCTACATGTCTTGTAGTAATAAAGATATTATGTATTATTATATAAAGTGAAACATATAAGTGATCAGTAATTAGTACAAGGCTAAAGAAGGTTTTAGTGGCATTTATGATTTGAAAAGGCGTGTGACAGGGTTTATTAGGGGCGCAATGTGGTAGATGTTGCAGATGTATGTTGTGGTGAGTAGGTTACTGAATGCATGAAGAGGTTTTTATAAACGAGGATAGTGAGGCCTCAAGTAGAGTATTAGGAAAGAGGAAGATTATTTCCATAAAATAGGCCTTAAACAAGGATGTGTGATTCACCGTGGTTTTCAATATATTTATAGATGGGGTGAAGAGAAGTAAATGCAAGGGTCCCTTGTGCAAGTAGGTGTGGAAGTTAAAGATAAAAGAATAACACATAAATTGGGAATTTGATCACAGTTGCTCTTTGCTGATGACACTTGTGCTCTTGGGTGATTTTGAGAAAAAGTTGCAGAGGTTGGTGGATAATTTGGTAGGGTATGTGAAAAGAAAGAAAATAAAAGGTGGAATACAGGAAAGAGTAAAGGTTTTTTATCAGGATAACCAAAAAGATTAGGTGATGAAAGATTGGATATCAGATTGGAGAGAGTAAGAGTATGGAGGAGGAGAATGTATTCAGATTTTAGGAGTGGGACATGTCAGTGATGGGTCTATGAAAGATGAGGAGAATATAGAATTGAATGAGGGGAAAAGGTGAGTGGAGTGCACTTAGAGTCTGTGGAACAAAGAACTTTGTCCTTTGAAGCAAAGAGTGGGAATGTAATGAGAGTATAGTTTTACCCAATGCTCCTTATAGTGGGTGTGAAGCATTGGCGAGAATGTTGCAGGCGAATAGAAGAGCTGGAGGCAGTGGGAGATGTCAATGTCGAGGCAATGTTGTGGTATGAAACTAAGCAGAAATCATAGTATTGAAGTTAGGGAGAGGAGGTGCAATGGATTGGCCAAAACTATGTCCAGAGGGCTGAGGAAGGGTTGTTTGAGGTGGTTCGGGACATGTAGAAGAGAAGGAGGCGAAACAGAATGACTTCAAGAGTGTTATCAATCTGTAGTTGAAAGAAAGATGGGGAATTGGGGTCGGCCTAGGAAAGGTTGGAGGAAGGGGGTAAAGGAGGTTTTGTTTGTGAGGGGCTTGGACTTCCAGCAGGCATGCGTGAGCATGTTTGATATAAGTGAATGGAGACAAATGGTCTTTTAATACTTGATGTGCTGTTGGAGTGTGATCAAAAAGCAACATTTATGTATCATGTGGGGTTCAACACAGTGGAAATAAAGGTAAAGAAATACTCATGTAGGCTGGAAGTGCGTATATTACGGATAATGTGAGTAGCACCAAACAGCCGGCCTGCCTCTCTGCTGTCTCTCGTAAGACTTACTGGCTGCCCACAGTACCCATATGTGAGGGGGTCTTTGAATACTGCTGTGGTCAGCACAATATGAATACAACAGTGACTCAGGCGGGACGTTATGGGTAGTGAGTCATCTACTGGGAGGACACTGGTTACTGGTAACTGGTTTACTACTACTGATAGCTCGGCTACCTAACGAATGTCGTCCCACATACAACTAATACAAACTAGAGATTGCAAGGTGTACGGCTTGAGGGCTTATTCTCTACATTGTCCAAAGTACACAACAATTGAACATTATAACATACATAAAGTAGAAAATTGGAATGTAAGTCTTACGTTAACTGAAACTGTAATGCAATACAAGGAAAATATAGCCAACACATCGATGAAAACCAATCGAAAGAAATTCACAAGAGAAGTGGATTAAAAAAAAAATTTTTGATCGATCGATCTGTAATTCATGTTATCTACGGATTCTGATTATGGAATATATACAAAGAAAGAGTGTTTAACAGAAAGGCAGATTCGTTGCACTCAAATCCAGACTGTTAACTCTCAGAATTCGAGAGAACGTGAACAAAAAAAAAAAATTCTTGAATACTGATAAGTTGATACCTGTAATTATTCATCTATAGCAGTTATTTACATTTAACCTCACTTCTGCTAGGGTAAGATTGACATATGCAGAATGGGTGTCATCTTCTGGAGATCAAACTCCTGTAGCATTGGCTAACTCATGCTGTATTTTGAGGCAAATCTGAATGGAAGTTTTAAAAATGATTACTTGAGGATTATCAATACCTGTCATGTAAGTAGGGATAACGACATCAGGTTGATTCGTCTGACTGAGTATCAGAGGAAGAGAGTACAGGATCGGAAGATGTCAGAGTCTGTCACATAGTCGGGTTTGGAACATCATTATCATCACATACTATCTTGCATATGATCAAATGCGATTCTTTATACTGAACAGTACTAATCTCTCTAACCCTTATACTAATTACGGCAGTGATATGTTTCAACTACCGATAAGGACCAACAAACTTTTTGATCAAGCTTGGCATTGCAGATGTTTTTGTTAAAGTTAATCAGCATAACTCTTCGAACCTACTTGATTTTGGATGGCTTTGCCGAGTGTTTTGCAACTCTTGTAAATTCTTTCTGCTGTTGAATTATGAAAGTGTTTTCACGGATTCTTCTAAAAACACTTTGAGCTAAGCTGGCACGAGTTCAATGAAATCATCGGGTTGTAATTTGGTTTTGGATAAGAATATAACAACCATAAGGCAAAGTTTTATCACTACAAACCGTAAACAATGCAAAATGTGGAGTTCATCTATAGAAACATTGTAAGCATAATTTATAGCACACTGCACATCAGTTATATCTTCATCCCAAGTTTTCACACTGTTGGGTTGATAGTGGCTCTCAAGACATCAAGTACTTTCTTATTGGTTCTTCCGCTAACCCATTGCTGGGCAGGATTGCATGAGAACAAATGTGGATTAGAGATCATTGTACAAGGTACACAAATTTTCAAGAATCTCATTACAAATTCACCCCATTATCTGTTTACTAGGGACTTAGGGTGTATGCCTGCAGATAATGCATTTTCTTTTAAACGCTTTAGCTACTGTCTCCTCGGCAGTCTTATCTGCACTAGGAACTAACTCACAATATCTGGTGAAATGGTCTACCATAAACACACAGATGTTTATTGCCTTTTTTTGGAGGGAACATTGGAAATTAGTTAACAAAACTAGCGCAACACTTTCCCATGGTTCGCTAGTATTGGATACACTTGATTGGATAGGGTCATTATGCAGTACGCTTTATTTTGCAATGCATACACAACAATTTCTTAACATACTCAGAAATATCAGTTGCCATAACTAGGCCAAAAGTATTTCAATCTGGTGGCTTGTTTTACTGAACGATCCATACCAGGGTGTGCAACACCTGTTAGCATCATGACTAGCGGTAAGGCCTAAACATTCACTAGTGACGTGTGGAATTACTAACTGTATACCTCATCTGCTAGGATTACCCAACTCTGGCTGTTCGATACAGTAATTCTTGAGATCAATGACAAAGTCACTGATGGGTGCTGGTGGGTCTCACAGTCAGAGTAAATCTTCCTGGGCATGGAATCGAATCACACCAGACCACATGGGATCTGTTTTCGTTGAGACATTCTTTACATCTTCAGCCCCAAATGGATGATCTCAGTTACTATATTCTATCATGTCACGATAAGGCATCTGCGCCTACATATGACTTCCAGTAAGTGTTTTCAAAGGTCGGGATTGAACTCTTGGGATATTCAAGTAGATGTACACTGGTTACTGGTATACTGTTTACTACTACGAGATATGAAGGGATTCAGGGAAACCTGGCAGGCTGACTTGAGTCCTGGAGATGAGAAATACAGTGCCTGCACTCTGACAGGAGGTTGTTAAATGTTGCAGTTTAAAAAACTGTAGTGTAAAGTACCCTTCTGGCAAGACAGTGAAGGATGAATGATGGTGAATGTTTTTCTTTTTTGGGCCACCCTGGCCATGGTGGGAATCGCCAGTGTTTTAAAATAATAAAAATATTAATTATTATTATTTGTTTTACTCTTTTTACCATTTGCACAAAAATAGTTATTTACTAACACTTCTAATGTAATTTTTTAATATTTTACACTTTTTAATTCATACATTACTTGTCCCATGATTGTATATTGATACATCAAGGAACAATAATGATTTTCTTGTGCAAATTGTAATTTTTGGTATCCGTAAGGGAAAGTGAGAAAAATATTTTCAGATTAAGTTACGTATATCAGTGATTACCATAACTTTAGCCTAGTCTAACCTAACCTAATTTAGCCTATCCTATAACTTAACCTAAAGTAACATGCACTATATTTTACCTTTAATATATGTTTGAAGAGTTTCGAGAATTTTCACTACTCTTGAGCCTCAGCCATGTGTAAGCTCATCTGGTGTTTGCCTGGTCACCAGGGTATTGGCTCTCAGTGCTGTATCGCTGCCCAATATCCATCACAGCCTGGTGATCTGGCATCTTGTAAAGAATGCTTGTCCAGTTTTCCTCTTGAGGCTTCTACACTTGTTCTAGCAGTGTTTCTGATATCTTCTGGTAAGATGTTGAATAGTCCACTGGGACCACCCGATGTTGATACAGTGTTCCCTTATTTTGGGGACCACTGCACTCCTGCTTCCTCACTGGGTTAATCTTATATTTTCTCCCACATCTCCATCTCCAGTATGTTGGGTATGACCATAACCAGACCCAACCTTAGCTCAACATTACTGATTATTGGAAATAGTTGAGACAAATCAAATAAAAATAGAGTGGTCCCCGATCGTTTTTCGTAATTAATCTATTCCTGGAGGTGCTACTATTATCGAAATCTATGATTTTCCGAATCACTTTTCCCCATAAGAAATAATGTAAATACAATAATTCGTTCCTGACACCCAGAAGTATCAACAACAATTTTTTTTTACCTTAAAGATAGATTTACATGCACAAGAAATTGAACATTCAACATGACAGTTACCTTTAATTAAGGCTGTTTGTTGATGAATGGAAACAGGGAGTAGGAGAGAGGGAAAGAGGATATTGTTTGAAAGGGGAATCCCCCTCCATAAGGAGGATAAGGTGGATAAATACATGAGTGCGAGGGGTTGGATTTGAGTGGGACTTGCATATCAGAAACATAATAACATAAGAAAGGAGGAACACATAAGAAAACATAAGAAAGGAGGAGCACTGCAGCAGGCCTGTTGGCCCATGCTCGGCAGGTCCTTTACAATTCATCCTTCTCACGAAACAATTTTTTCCAACCCAATCCTCAATGCTAACCCAAGAAATAAGCTCTGATAACTCTATCCACTCATTTGCAAGTCCCACTCATCACAACCCTCTCACATCATACATTATCCAACCTAAATTGGAAACTACCCAATGTCCTAGCCTCAGTAACCCAACTATGTATGCCTGTTCCACTCATCAACTACCCAATTTTCCGAAAACCAAATACTTTCTGTGTCCTTTCTAAATCTAAACTTAACTATATAAATCAATACTGCCAGTTCCTCTTGGGAGAGATATCCTCAATACCTTATTTAAATCCCCCTTATTTATACCCATCTTCCACTTATATACACTTCGAATCATATCTCCCCTCCCATTCTTTCTTCTCTAACAAGTGAATAATAATTTAAGGGTCTTCCAATCTTTTTCCATAAGGAAGTATTACTAATGCAAATGGTATTAATTATAGTCCCATTCTATGCTGAATGATTTTCTAATGAATTTATGTCCATTCTGTAATATGGAGACCAGAAC
Source organism: Cherax quadricarinatus (assembly GCF_026875155.1). Classification (NCBI taxonomy): domain Eukaryota; kingdom Metazoa; phylum Arthropoda; class Malacostraca; order Decapoda; family Parastacidae; genus Cherax; species Cherax quadricarinatus. The sequence continues at coordinate 1,575,835 of NC_069458.1, read as the reverse complement.
GAGACCTGCATAATCTAGGAGAGGCCTTACTAATGATGTATAAAGCGCAGTATAACCTCTAGACTTCTTGATGGCTTACACTTCATGATATGAATCCCATAAACTAATTTGCCTTATTACATATATGCTAGGCTTGCTGTCATGGTTAAAAGTTGCTTGCTTACCATAACCACCCAGATCCTTTTCACTTCTCAACTGCTAAGTTCAACATAAATTAAGCTGGTAGGTGCTATGGTTTATGAACATTTCCAAGCTTTAATAACTTTAACATTTACTACATTGACTCATCTGCACTTTCTGACCAAGAATTGAGCTTGTCTAAACCTCTCCCTGAAGTTTGTTGAGCATCCAACGTCTGAATCGATTATCCTACCTGTCTTCGTGTCATCAGCAAATTTGTCCTTTATGATCACTAGTAATATTCCCTCGTCAAGGTCGTTTATATATATTATAAACAACAGTAAGATGAATAATAGGCTGAAATATCTATTAGGGCATAGGAAAGGAATTTATAGGCATCTCAAAAGAGGTGAGGGTCATCTTATGAATCAGTATATTGACATTAAAAAGGGGATAAGAAAAGCTAAAAGTGACTATGAAATTAAAGTTGCTAGGGATTCTAAAACTAACCCGAAAAGTTTTTTCCAGGTCTATAGAACAAAAGTTGGAGATAAGATAGGTCACCTTAAAAATAACTATGGGCATCTTACTGACAAAGAGAATGAAATGTGCTCGATTTTAAATAATTATTTTCTCTCGGTTTTTACACAGGAAGACACTAACAATATTCCAGTAATTAATTTTTATAGTGGGCTAGAAGAAGATAAATTATGTAACATCACAGTCACTAGTGAAATGGTTGTGAAACAGATAGACCGACTGAAGCAAAGACTGAAGCAAAATAAGTCACCGGGTCCTAATGAGGTTTTTTCAAGGGTTCTTAAGGAATGCAAAATGGAACTCTGTGAACGATTTACTAATGTTTTTAATTTATCTCTTCAAACAGGTGTAGTGTCTGATATGTGGAAGATGGCTAATGTAATTCCTATTTTTAAAACAGGGGACAAGTCGTTACCATCAAATTACCACCCTATAAGCCTGACCTCAATTGTAGGCAAATTACTAGAGTCAATTATAGCTGAGATTATAAGAAGCCATCTCGATAAGCATAGCTTGATTAACCCTTTGACTGTCGCGGCCGTATATATATGTCTTACGAGGTACCGTGTTTGACGTATATATACTCACAAATTCTAGCGGCTTCAAATCAAGCAGGAGAAAGCTCGTAGGCCTACATGTGAGAGAATGGGTCTGTGTGGTCAGTGTGCACCACATAAAAAAAATCCTGGAGCACGCAGTGCATAATGAGAAAAGAAACCTCTGACCATTTTTTTTAATTAAAATGCCGACTTTATGGTCTATTTTCATATAGTATTTATGGTTGTATTCTCGTTTTCTTGGTCTCATTTGATAGAATGGAAAACATATTATAGAAATTGATGTGATTTTGATTGATTTTACTATAAAAAGAACCTAGAAATGGAGCTCAAAGTAGGGGAAATGTTTGATTTTTGCCAATGTTCAAAAGTAAACAAATGATGCCATTGTCCAATAAATGTCCAACTAGCCATTCTGATATGCAGTCATGAATGGGTTGATGTTATTTATACAATTATTTCAGAATTGCAGTAATCTGCATAATAGTAAGTCTTCTATTTTTTGTTTGAAAAAAAAATCAAAATAGAAAGCAAGAGTAATATCAGAGGGGCCTGGAGACATGACTGATGAGCAAAGAAAATTTTATTTTAGAGCCAGGAATGTCTGCATTGTTCATTCTGGACCTTATTTTGAAATTGTCATATTTTTTAGTTTTCGTGAAATTGGCCAAATTGCAAATTTCTGACCACATTATTAGGTAGTTGAAATCGGTAAATGGGCAGTTTCTTGTACTCAATCGATAGAAAAAATGGAGTTCTAAAGAAATAGTTTTGAGTTTGGGCGACTGGAACAACGAAATTAGCCGACAATAGGGCTCAAAGTGGGCGAAATTGCCGATTTGTAAACAGCGCCAAGGTCACTTACTTCGCGAGAGCATAATTCCGTCAGTTTTCCATCAAATTCTGTTTTTTTTGGTGTCATTACAATTGGGAAAAGATTCTCTATCATTTCATAAGAAAAAATATTTTTTTTTTTTTAAATTTTGCGACACCAGGAGACACCTCAGGATTGGGGGTTGCGACAGTCAAAGGGTTAATGATACTCAGCATGGATTCACAAGAGGCCGGTCTTGTCTAACTAATTTATTAACTTTTTTCAGTAAAGCTTTTGAGGCTGTTGACCACGATAAAGAATTTGATATTATTTACTTAGAGTTAAAGAAAGTGGCAGCTCATGGCATTGGGGGAAGGGTGCTCTCATGGATCGAATCATGGCTCACAGACAGGAAGGAGAGAGTGTCCATAAATGGGGTTAAATCCGAGTGGGAATCTGTAGCAAGTGGCGTTCAACAGGGATCAGTCTTTGGCCCATTGTTGTTTATAATACATATCAATGATCTTGATGAAGGAATTACTAGTGATATGAGCAAATTCGCCGATGACACAAAGATAGGTAGGATAATTGATTCAAACGTAGATGTTAGGGAACTTCAGAAAGATTTAGACAAACTCTATTCTTGGTCAGAAAAGTGGCAGATGCAGTTCAATGTAGATAAATGCAAGGTTCCGAAGCTTGGGAGTGTCCATCACCCTAGCACTTATAAGTTAAATGATGTAAAACTTAGCCATACAGATTGTGAAAAAGACTTGGGGGTTATGGTGAGCAGCAACCTTAAACCAAGACAGCAATGCCTAAGCGTACGTAATAAGGCAAATAGATTACTGGGATTTATATCAAGAAGTGTAAGCAACAGAAGTCCAGAGGTCATACTGAAGCTTTATTCATCATTAATAAGGCCTCATCTAGATTATGCAGCTCAATTCTGGTCTCCATATTACAGAATAGACATAAATTCGTTAGAAAACATTCAGCGTAAGATGACTAAATTAATACATTAGAAATCTTCCTTAAGAATAAAGATTGAAGACTCTTAAATTACATTCACTTGCTAGACAAAGAATGAGAGGAGACATGATCGAAGTGTATACGTGGAAGTTAG
>NC_069458.1:1540923-1572178 GCF_026875155.1 Cherax quadricarinatus | reverse complement strand
TATTCGAAGATTTTAGAGGAGAGGGTGTAAGTTGGATATGGCCTATAGTTATTGAAGTCTGTTTGGTCTCCCCTTTATGGATTGGTGACACCTTGGCTATTTTGTGAGCTGGTAGGGGAAGGTAGAGGATTCTATGGATTTGTTAAAGAGAGTGTTGCAATGATGGTGATAGTATACTTGTGATGCTTTTTTCTGTATGAAGTGTGGTAAAGGTGTTAAATTCTCCTGCCTTGTTTTTAGTGTGTGATAATATGGGAGGGAACTTTTTTTCGTTGGGTTAGTCGAGAGCTAGGAACAGTGGTGGTTCGTGTGTTGCGTGAGGTTAGTCACTGGGTGGGTATCTGAGCTTGGGATTTATTGGCAAGGTTTTTTCCACACTATTCTCCCTCCAATTATTGGTCTGTTACTGTTTCAGTTTGTGGGAGTTTGTGTTCATCTGGATTTTGTTAGTTCAATTTTGCTATTTGTGATTGTTTTTGTTCCTAGAATTTCGTTAGGGTTTTCCAGGTCTTTTTTTATGTTCACCTCGTAAGTTGGATAATCTGTTCCCATAATACAGTTTTTTAGGCCTTCTTATCAGGCTGGTTAGGATTGTGGAGAGTAACGTTTTGTTTGGTCTCTGGTTATGTGACTATTCTGTACTGTTTTTCGTATAGGTGCTTTGTATTTATGGATTTGAGGTTGCTGGGTGTTAGCCAGGGACTGTTCAGCCTCTTAGCTGTCATCTGTTTAGTTTTTTTTTGGGCAGTGCTTGTTGTAGGGGTATTGGGTCTTTTTTAAGAAAATTATTAATACATTCATCAATATCTGTATAGATTTCTAGCTCAGTGTACCAGTCAATGTTTGTCACTGTCTACCTCATTGTGAAGTCTGAAAGTGACTTTAGTAGTGTCTTGGGGTAATTTCGCAAGATTTGTGATGAGGAAGGTAGGGTAGTGATCTGTGGTATTATCTGTGTTTATGCTTGATTTTAAAGGGGATATGGTGTTGGTCCAGATGTGGTCTAGTAGGGGAAACTTTTAAAGGGGGGGGGGGTCTCTGTAACTCTTGTAGGTTTTGTTACTGCTGGTAGCAACATGCAGTTACTCATAGTGTTTGTGAATTCAGTAACGTGTGGGTCCGGGTCTTGCATGAGATTTATATTGAAGTCTCCAGAGAGTAGTAAGTAATCTTTGTTCATTGACTTGCATCAGTTATCATACTTCCTAGGTTTCACTAAAAACGGGCTAATGTTTGGACTGTGGTACTCTGTAGATGTTTATCACTGTGAGAGGTTTTTGTAGGTATTTGGATTTGAATTTAGCTATTATAATATTCCCCATGTTCATCCCTTGTGCAAGTATTAGTGATACATTTTAGTTGGTCTGAGTAGTATATAGGCTGGCCCCCCCTTGTAGATCTGGCCTACAGTGTGTATGGCGTGTAACCAGGTAATGGCATAGAAATCTGTAGTATCTGGTTTTAGCCAGGATTACCCCCCGAGCGGTTATGATGGATTATACTTGCATGCAGAGGAATTTAGTAATGCTATGAGGTCATCGTAATATTTATTTAAAGATATGATATTGTAGTGAAAGGACAGTTATGTTTTTGTTGGCTCTGAGAAGTGCCTTTTAATTGTTCTGCTGTGTAGTTTACCTGGGAGTTTACCTGGAAGAGAGTTCCGGGGGTCAACGTCCCGTGGCCCGGTTCTGTGAACCAGCCTCTTTGATTCTTAAGTCATCAATAAGAGGTTGGGTATCAGTATAATGCTTTGTTATCATAAGATTTATAGTGAATCTTATTGTTAGAATTAAGTTAAGACAAAGTAAAATACACCTACATCGACTTACGGACGAGTTCGGTTCGAGAAAACGGTCGTAAGGTCGAAATGGTCGTAAGTCGAACTTTACTACTGAATATCAACAAAAATTTTGTAATGACTTATTTTATTGTTTTATTTCGGTATTTCATGCTTTATATACTTTTTTGCTGTTTAGTTACAGCCTCCCTCAACAAATCCGGAATCATTGGGACCTGTAGTGTGCTGGATTACTGAGTTTGATGGATTACAAAGTGGTTAGTTATAATACACTTAATTAAAATTAGCCAACTTGACTTACACAAAGTTCATTGAACATCGGCAAATTGAAACATTTCTCTACTTTGAGCTCAGATTTCAAAGTACTTTCATCATGAAGGCAATCAAAATCATGTCTATTCCTGTAATATATCTTCCATTCTATCAAATGAGTCCAAAAAAACAAGAATACAAAAATAAAAAACCATACGGGAAAACATACTGCAAAGAGCGGCTAATGGCTGAGAAGTGAAACTCCCTTATTTATCGTCCGTCTTTTTTATTTTTGTTGTACGTTAAGAAGCACTTTCATCATACATTGCCCAAGTTTCAATGAGATAGCCCAACAAACACCCCCCCCCGCGCCCCCCAATATTTCCCAAAACTTCATATATGGCAAGCCCAAGCCAGATACTGAAAATAAGTCACTTTGTCTGACTTTTTCTGGGTTATCCCAGGTCTCTATTCTTACACTTCTATGTCATGAAATCTGTTGTAATGTATTTGTGTATACCTGAATCAACTTATTTACTTCTAGTCTGTCAACCGAGTACAAGAAACCGCCCATTCACTTATTTCAACTACCCAATGAAGTGGTCAGAAATTGGCAATTTGGCCAATTTCACACTATAGTTTCAACAGATGCCACTTTCAAAATGGATCCAGAATAAACAATGCAGACATTCCTGGCACTAAAAATTTTCTCTGTTCATTAGTCACGGCTGCAGGCCCCTCTTACCATTTGGAATTTTTATTCACAAAAAAATAGAAGATTTACTGGTATGCAGACTACTGCATTATTGTAATAATTGTATAAATAATGTCAATCCATTCTCGACTCGTATTGGAATGTGAACTTGTCTGGCGGACAGGTATTGGTCGGTGTACTTCATTTGTTTACTCTTGGTACTTTTCTTCATGAAAGCAATCAAAATTAATATCTATTTCTGTAAATATTATCTTTCATTTATCAAATGAGACCGAAAAAATGAGAATATAACATAACAACCATACAAAAATAATACTAAGCAGTACTAATGGCTGATGTAAGTGAACTACTGTATTATGGCCTAGATTTCTCATTATTTTTAGGTGTACGTGAAGAAGTATCTTACAGATCATACATTGCCCAAGTTTGAATAAGATAACCCAAACAAAACAGACTGAGATAAATATATAATAAAATTTATAATATTAATTATATATAATAATAACTCTTATTACTACAAAAGTACTATACCAAGGTATACAGGCCTACTACAATACAGTGACATACTACTGTATAGAAAGGCACTTGTTATGCTGAGTATTTCAAGAAAATTAGGTCAGTGTCCCAGGATAACACCCACACTAGTCGACTAACACCCAGGTACCCATTTACTGATGGGTAAACATAGACAACAGGTGTAAAGAAACACCTAATGTTTCTACCCTGGCTGGGAATCGAATATTTACCAAAAATCATATATGGCTAACCCAAGCCAGGTACTAAAAATAAGCCACGTTGACTTTTTTGGGTTATCCTAGGTTCTCTACACATATGCTGCTATGTGTGATAATCTATAGAGAGAAAATAACTTTTTTGTTTCATGTTTATGGTGGAGTACGAGTGTATATCATAGTTAGCCCTGTGCTATACTCCGTTTTCTCTAATATAAGCCCCAAGACAAGGATAGGAGAATGGTATTTGTTTACCATATCCTCTTCATACCTCTGTCGAACTGCTCGGTGTTATGCCAAATATTATTCATTCTGGAGTATTTAACATGTTTTATGTTATTTATATTGTTTCTTATGTCATATTAGATCAATTGTGATAGGCAAATAAGCTGTAGTGTTGATATTAGCGTAATAATAAAGCATATTCTCCTGCTTCATGAGACTGAGCTCATGGCAACCGACAGTGGCTTCAAAGCCACCTTATCTTTAATGGATAATGTACTGTGTAGGTGCTTTACATAATGAGAAGCATTTCTTTTATTCATTGGAACCATGGCTAGGGCTAAAAGTAAGCAGGTTAAAACAATAAATGGAGAAAAAGAAATTGGAATGACTTATGCAGCAAGTAGCGCCACCAAACAGTACCAGCAGGTTGGTGTGGCGACCCTGGAAATTTGAATTTGCTAGCCAAAATTAGTGCCAAATAACTGAAGGAACCGAATAACTGATTGCCACTCTATTACATAAGATGACCCTGCGGGACGCCGGTGCCCATCCACCCCCTCACCACCCAGAGCGATGCATCACCAACAATAAACATGGCTTGACTCCCCCTCACCCCACCAACCAAGGCAACCTCGGCTACAACACCACACCATGACGGATTCCACTCTTCTACTTCTACTTCATTCATAGGATTTAAACCCATCTGATATGCTCCCAGGTAGAACTAAATGGCATACTGACACTTTAAAGAATTACACAAACCCTAAAGGCAGATAACTTGAATCTTCTTGCTGGAAAATATGTCTCTCCTCACAACTAAAACAAACATGTATCTAAGTTACTTTCCACCTTGAGAATAGATCAAAAAGGCCTTGAACAACAAGCTAGCATCAACTGGCACGACTGATTTGGCAAGGACCCTCCAATCAGGTCCTAGACAGTCACACAGTCAAATAGATTCCGAAACATGGAAGATTGCAAGATGCTGTCAAGAACTGGAAAATAAAACTTGGTACCCAACTGACCAACATTTTGCTTACCAAGATGATTAAGGCAGGTGCAAGATAGCTAGCCGATGCATTAGTGATTAAACAGTCACTCTTTTTAGTAAATTTAACCATACCAACTGCAATAGCTACAGCCTCCTCAGATTTTTTTCATACGCAACCACCTACAGGTTAATGTGCAGTGTCGGAATAAAAGAATCACAATACTAGGGAACCAGAGAGAAAAAGTGTTATGCTCAGATTTCACACACAAGACAGGAAAAAAAATCATAACAATTTCATGTTTAAAGCAAAAAAAGATATATACATAATGAGTCTCACAAGAAAACGACAGAACCTCCTGTACAGATGAGAAAACGGAAATGTGAGAATAATGATATAATTCACCAGTGCTTTGTACGTGATGGACAATGCTAGTAGAAAAACAAATGTAGGCCATGTCACTATATTACAAATGAAAATGAAATAGCAACTTACCTTCATGATGCAAACATTACAGAGATCTGACTGATATTAGTGACCAATTCATTGTATATGTTAGTGTATGTTATTATTTGCCATTATTTGAACTAATCCCTGTACTATCACCTCTGGATAGTATTTATACCATCATTATCCAATGTGTCCCACACAGTTCTTTGTGACCCAATTTGTGTTATCTTCCCAGATTTCCCATTCCACAATTCATTATTGTTAACCCTAAACTGTACCAAAGCAGATCCTCGTTCTTATGCGTTAATGCTCCAAAAGTTAAATCTGTTTTTTTTTTTTGCAATTTTCAAACTTTAACAAAAAAAAAAAAAAAAAAAGTAGATCAAGTTTTTTTTGCACTTTTCAAATGTAAAAAAAACCCCCCCCCCCCCCAAAAAAATGTATTTTTTTCATACTTTCAAATGTTGAAAAAAAATGTAGATTACGTTTGGACAGTTTAATTGTTAATAAGTTACTCTTTCATAATATATGTATTACCATTTATTCTACTTAAGCACTGTTATAATTTCTTTTATAATCGTACTAATTTTCCCCTTTGCTCCAAACTTTTTTTAAAAACAAATACAAACTAGGTATGTTCCTACTACATACTGTGCAATTCCTGGTACCATTCATTCCACTAGCTTAGTATCCACTATCTCAAATAATATTTCTTTAGTGATATTAATTGCTCATAAATAAAAAACTTTATGATATAAAGGCAAATCTTATCGCAGATTAATTTCAGATCATAGTGTAATCATTTTAAAGGTTGTTTTACCATACTTAATTTAGTACCACTTTTTGCATTTTCTCCTGAAATAATTCTCTATATACCAATTCATTTGTACCGCCTTTATTCTGCTAATTGCTAGGCTCCTAGTTCTAAACCAACAATTTAAAAAAAAAAAGGGCTCTTTCAGTAGATTTAATATTTATTTTTTCCCTCTTGCCCATTTTAGATCACAGGTATTAAAATACTCCAGGTGCTGTTGACTATCTCAGGTGCTTCGATTTATGTTTTTATATAACATTCTTTTTATTATTATATTCATTAGATACTTATTTAGCTGTAAATATCTACCATATTTCTTAAACTACATTGTTAAAATAAATTAACGGTGCCTGTTTTTAAGGATACTGATGTGTAGACTGAATTATCTATTCTGTAACAGTCCCTTTTTCTTTTTAATTTCTACAAGTTTTGATTAATTATGGAGTCTTATTCATATGTTATTAGTAGAAGAGTTAATATAAAATCTTATTCTATATTATTTTACTAAGAATGTCTAGTTTGTATTAAATTTACTCTCATCCTATGATTACAGACATAGATCCTGATGTAAACTTTGCTAAATGAATTACACAAATCAAAACAGCAAAAATGTAAATTTCTATACAGAATTACTCTATTTCCTTCACTTACAATATTTCAATCATCACACTACAGATACCTGGTTTAAAACCTGATATTACCAGATGTCTATTTACCGTTCCTGGTCTACATAGCCTTACACAACTGTTGAACCAGTCCAGCAAGGGGGGAGGTCAGGAACAGCTGTATACTACTCAAATCAACTCGAATGTAATCAATTTAAATTTTGCACTAGGAAGAGATGGAGAATATATACAGCAAATTTAAATCAGATGACCTGCAAAAAAACCCTAACAGTTTAAAACATCTACAGAGTCACAAAATCAAAAAATTTCCACTTTAGTGAAAAACTAGGTAACAGGTGATTACAGATGCACACATGAATAAAACCACCTATACTAACAGGAGATTTAACATAAAATATACACGACCCCGGACCCACAAGTAACGAATTTACAACACACTGAGTAAACTGCCATGTTGCTACAGCAATATCTAAACTACAAGAATCACTGAGACAAGCATTCTCATAATAGACCACTCTGGAACAAACACCATATTTACCTTTAAAATCAGGCATAACACAGACGCACACAGACCATAACAATCTTTCTCATACCTAATCTGGGCAAATGCCCAAGACATTACTAAACTAACCTACAGACACATAACCGAGGCAGCAGTTAACAAACTTTATAGCAGCTATGGAATACACATCGATTGGCAAAATGAGCTCGAAAACATATACAGATATGAATGAATTGTTATATAATTTTCTATAATAAAAGCCCAAAGCCTCTATTAACATCAATGCCCCAAAATTAACTAAACAGATCACAGCAGAGACTCAAAAAATCCTCTGGCTATGCACCAGCATCCTCAAATCCATTAACACAAAGCACAATATGAAAAACAGTAAAGAATGGGTCAACATAACTAGAGAACAGTTAATCATTACTCGTAAGCACGTACAGCATGATATAAGAAGGTCTAAAAAATCTGTACAGTAGAACCCCATTATTTCGTGGGTAATGTTCTAGGTTATCGCGGGAAAGCAGACAGGACATTGCCGGAAAGCAGAATGCCATTATTTCCATTTATAATGCATTAAAATGGACAGACAAAGCTAGTTTTACAACAAATTATATGAAGTTAGTAAATAGAACTAGGATTAAAAAAATTAAAAAAAGTAAAAATTTACATAAACAGTACACTCATGAAATTGATCTTAAAGTATGGCCATCTTAATGTGGCAACGAGTGAGTTAGTAATTATTTGTAGGAAGTCTGGTGTAGGTAGCATGGTTCCCAATCTCATACTTAATAGACGATATATAACCCTTTCGGGTTGCGGCCGTACTAGTTATGGCTTTACGCTCAGGTTTTTGGACGTACTAGTAGCCTAAATTCTAGCGCCCTCCAAATCTAGTTAGAGAGAAAGCTGGTTAGGCCTAACATAATGAAAGAATGGGTACTCTGTGGTCAGTGTGCACAGTATAAAAAAATCAAATTAGCACACAGTGCGTAATGAGAAAAAAAAAAACTATGAGACCGTCTGTTTTTGAGATTAAACCAACTTGCACTGTTTTTTCGTATGGTATTTATTGTTGCTATTCTAGGTTTTCCTGGTCGCATTTTAAGTATGGAAGACATAGTACAGAAATTGAGATGATTATGAAGAATGGTTTTACAAAGAAAACTACATTGAAATTGTGCTAAACAGTAGCAGAAATGTTCGATTTTTACCAAAGTACAAAAGTAAACAAATCATTGCTATCGCCTCCAATAAACGTCAAACTGGTGTGTCTAATATTCTTTCACAAGTGCACTGATAATATTTATACTTTTCTACTCCAATGCAGTAGTCGCATACCAGTTAAATATACTTTTTTGTGTGAATAAAATATTCAAAGTGAAGAGCAAAAGTATGTTAGAGGGGCATGGGGATGTGGACTTAATGAACAGAGGAAATGTTATTTTAGTGCCAGGAAGGAATGTATTGTTTATTTTGAACCCTATTCGGAAAGGAAATTGGGCCATCGTTTGAAATTTGTGTGAAATTGGCCAAAATTTGCAAATTTTGAACACTGTCCTTGGATTAATTGAAATCGGTTAAATGGGTGGTTTTCTTGTACTCATGCGATAAAACAAAAAGGAAGGTTCTAGGAAATAGTTATGTTTTTTGGTCGGAAAAGTACACTGGAATTGGATGAAAATACGCCTCAAAGGTGTGCAAAATAGATGATGCGTAAACCATCGTCGTGACAGGCTAACTTCACGACGTGCATAATTCAATAAGGTTTTCATCATATTTTCATACTCTTTGGTGTCATATGATCGAGAAAGATTCCTCTGTTCTTTTCCATGGAGAATTTTTTTTTTTTATTTTGGGAAATTTTGGCGACCCTGAGGAACAAGTCTCTGAGAGGGCCTGTCGACCCTGTGTGAAAGTGTTTTTTTTCAACAAAAGCCCAGAGAGAGTTTAAATACAGATACAGTAAACTCTTATTTACATTAAAATATGTGTAGTCTTAATGGAGGAAGAGATGTGGAAGTAGTAATTTTATTTTGTAGGAAGTCAGTGTAAGGTAGCCAGTAGGTGTAACTCGCCCTGGGTACAGGGCTTTTTTGTTTTTATTTTATCCCGGCTACCTACACTGTGGCCACGAGCCATTTTATTAGCATCGATATACCTTGTTCCTACTGGAATTTAATCATTTCTAACAACTACTTTTAGATGTCCATCATGAACGAAGGGAGACAGTAAGTATGAATAATTCATGACAAAAATTGTAAAACAAAAACAGAATGCGGGCGTGGATGGGCCAAACGCAGGTTCATAAATATTTTCTTGGTGGTTGAGACAGAGAAAAGGAAAAACTTATGTTGTAACTCCACATGGATACACAAAGGTCAACAATATTATTATCAGAGCAAACATAAATATGCCATAAATACAAGGGTCAAAAACAAGATTTACACTAACTATATATTAAGTTAGCTAATAGAAATAGGCATTAAAAACACAATAAAAAAGTAAGAACACACAGAGTTACACTTATTAATTACTGAAAAGATTATTATTAATGTGTGAGAGGTGCAGTGCAAGGGTGTTTATTGAATGAATAAATTCAGAAACATGGCACACATCATCCTATAACTTGGCAATTTAAGCAAGAGTCTTACGACCTCCTCTTTTTATCACAGCTAAGTAGATGCCATGTGTCAATGAGAGCCAAACTAGTTAACAAAAGAGGAAAATGAGGTGAGAGATGAGATTACAGTGTTCAGACGTTGTAACGAACACAAACTGAAACAGGTAGTGGGTGATCACCTGGTCAGGCAAAATAAATGCGTATTAATATGTGTCTACTTTTAGTTCATTCATGTATGTTTGTAAGAGTTTGTAAAACATTTACCTCAAAATTTTTTTATTATAATAATAAATACCTCACAATACAAATACTCTTACATTGTGTACAAGTTGTACAAGTTAGTACAGAATGAACAAACAGCAACACACTATTTTTAGAGTGAATGAAGATAATATTCTTCTTCTTCTTCTTCTTCTTCTTCTTCTTCTTCTTCTTCTTCTTCTTCTTCTTCTTCTTCATTATTACTTATTATTATTACTTATTTTATTATCTATTATTATTATTAGTTATTATTATCATATAAAAATCACTAAACCACAAATGTCATGAATTGCTATATATATTCAACTCAATTCAATTCAGTTCAAGTTTATTCTCTATAAGGGTTACAATGTAGGGTTTACAGGTGTGAAGGCATACAAAAAGAATATTTTTAATGCAGTTATGCCCCAGTTTGATAGAGAAAATTAATTCTTGTTTTACGACACTACCTAAACATCCGCTTGTAAACAAAATCTCATATTACGTCAATTTTTATTTCTGTGAGAGTATTGTATCTGTTTATATAGCTATGTAAGGTTCGGTTTTCATCTATAATTTTGACGGGAAAATATAGATGGATTAATGAAAATGCCTATATTAATGCAATATAAGCCATTTAATGTGTTCCAAGAGTGATTATTCATTATATAGCATTGGCGTCATGGTACAGGAGACCTTAGCAATTTTTAATGTCGCACCTGAGCACACCAGCCAGTGTGTAATTATATTTAGGTACAGGTTTACACATAAGTATAATTTATCACGCGTACTTATAAAAATATGCAGTTACTTTTAAAACACTTGAAAATTTTGAAAAGTTTCCGACATCTTAGATATGGTCACCAAAGAAGTAAACAAACCGAATGGGGTGACGCATATTGAAAGATGGTTTGCCGCAATAGTAAATTTTTGGCCAGTATTTTTGACAGCGCCGTATTAGAGGAATGCCGTAAGGCGGAAATGCATAAAGTGGGACCCTACTGTATTATGAAAATAGATTACATATCATCAAAGGTGGTATGAAAAAAACTGGAAAGTCTATCCTGAATTCTTGGAACTAAAAAGTTATCCAAAAACAAGGACAATCAAACTAACAAAAAATCAGAAATTCCCTACTCAAACCTACTGAAACAGTGAAACGACTCATTGTTTTCTTCCTCCCACATAGGAAAAATCTAGCGAAACCAAAATACCCAAGTGCAAAAACACCAGTCAATCAGTCTTCCTCATAGGTACCTACCAAAAGGTGCATATTCCTAGACCAAAACAACCCATGAAGTTACACTCATCATAACCACCCTTTAAAAAGAAGACACAAGACATAACAAACTTCCCTGCTTCTTATGTACTAAAGCTTCTCGTTATTGTCACCAATGATTTGCAATTGCTTCTTTAGCAAATCCGTTGAATCATTTACCTTCCAACAATCCCTAATCTAGTGAGGGCCACTCCTATCCACAAAAGGTTGACCAACCGACTTGAATTAAACTATTGACCAGTATCTAAACTTACCACTGCCTCTCTAAAATCTTTGATAAAACTAATTCATAGATGGATTGTTCCTACTCATCTCACACAACATAATAAACCCTTGTAGTTTGGATTCAGGAATAATTATAAGCAACAATGATGATATCATACACATGCTAGAATGAATATATAACTGCACTAAAAGAAAGAAGTTCCCGCTGGGCATTTTCCATTGATTTACGTAAAGCTTTCGATACGTCGACCATGAAGCTCTACTCAAATTAACTCACTATGGTATCAGAGGCCACTCCCTCAATACCTAAAATCATACCTTAGCCAACAGGCAGTGCTCAATATTTTTTACTTTATTATTCCACTGGCGATTCCACAAGGCAGGTTGGCGAAAAAAAGGAAAACTTTCACCATCCACTTCACTCCATCACTGTCTTGCCAGAGGGGTGCTTTACTCTACAGTTTTTAAACTGCCAACAGTAACACCCCACCTTAGAGTGCTGGCACTGTACTTCCCATCTCGTGACTCAAGTCCGGCCTGCCGGTTTCTCTGAACCGCTTACTAAATGTTATTTGCTCACACTCCAACAGACGTAAAGTATTTAATAAACCATTTGTTTCTTTCACTCCCTATCAAACACGCTCACGCATGCCTGCTGAAGGTCCAAGCCCCTCGCACCACAAAACCACCTTTACCCCCTCCTCCATACCTTTCCCTTGGCCGACCCTACCCGCCTTCTTCCACTACAGACTGATACACTCTTGAAGTGATTCTGTTTCGCTCATTCTTCCACATGTCCCAAGCACCTCAACAAACCATTCCTCAGCCTACTGGACAAACAGTTTTGGTAATCCAGCACCTCCTCCCACTTCCAAACTATGAATTATCTGCATTATATACACAACACACTATTGCCTCTCAGGACATGATATCTCCACTGCTCCAGCCTTCTCCTCGCTGCAACATCATCACCCATGCTTCCACACAATAAGAGCGTTGGCTAAAACTATACTCTCATACATTCCCTCTTTGCCTCCAAGGACAAAGTCTTTGTCTCCAAGACTCCTAAGCGCACCAGTCAACCTTTTTCCCTCTTCAATTTCGATGATTCACATCATCTTTCATAGACCCACAGCTGGAAACGTCCACTCCCAACATATGAATACATTAACCTCCTCCATACTCTCCTCCCTCCAATTGATAACAATCTTTCATCACCTATCTTTTTGTTACTCATAAATCCTTATCTTTCTGGTAGTCACTTTCAATTTTCTTCTTTTGCCACCCTACCAAATTCATCCACCAATTCTGCAAACTTCTCTTCAGACAATACTCCCAAAGAGCACAGTGTCATCAGCAAAGAGCACTGTGACACTACCACTTTATGGGTGATTCTTTATCTTTTATCCTTGGGGGTTTTGGTCGTACTAGGTTTGTCATGCGTAGGGGTTTTTTGACGCTACTAGTACGCATAAATTCTATGCACTGTCAAATCTCGCAGGAAAGGCTGATCGGCCTAGATGTGAGAGGAATGGGGTCTGTGTGGTGGGTCGTGGCAGTAGGGAAAAAATCTGGGACCCAGTGGTGCATTGTGGAATTGCCATTCATAGTACACAATGCTCCACTTTGCCTTAGAGGTAAGAAATTCCCTCACTCCTGGCGAATTGGGAACTTATGTTCCCCAGTGACAGTTCTAATACAGATGGATGTGGCAGTTGAAGATGAGTTTCAAGTTCTGGTGAGGTTTCGACTGAACTAACTGGACCAAATATGGGTTAAATAGTGTGGAAAACCCAGACAACCACTGCTTCCACATTTGGTGTGGGCCATCTTGTTCAGTTCCGTTGCTACCAGAATCCAAAGAGGGAACACCTATTTTCCCCAAATCCAGACTCAGAAGTGAGCATTGGTGATTGATGTGATAGTGATTATGAAATACAAGCCTTTCAAACTTTTCCAAGAATGGACGGAGGAGGCAGGAGAGCAGGAGGTGGAGGAGGGGGAGGAGGAAGAAGAGGAGGAAGGAGGAGGAGGGAAGAGGAGGAGGGAGGACGGAAGAAGAGGAGGCGGAAGACGGAAGATGCGGAGGAGGAAGAAGAAGAAGAATACGTAATAATAACAATTATACATAATAATAATAATACATAATAATAATACATAATAATAATAATAAGACGTAATAATAATAATAATATGTAAAATAAAATGTTTATCCAATGACAGTAACAAGTATAAGGGGAGATAAGTAAGTAAGTAAATTTTATTCAGGTATACACCAAATATGTTACATTAGAATTATCATACATAGCAGCATATGTGTAGAGAAATAGGATAACCACAAATATAGTCTGACAGAGGGGACTTATTTCCATGGGGTCCTTTTACTTCATTTATTAAAATATAAAGGTTATAATATTATTTCTTATATTCTACAATGAGAATAACATCTTATTATATACTAAAAGACCTATCTACAATACGAGGGTCCATTATAGGAATAAGGTTAAAAACTTACACGTATTTTCGCTAAAAAATAGGAAATATTCATTCCCTCCCTTTCTTGTAGTTTCATTCATCAAGACAATTTTTGGCAGTCTTCTTGAAACTGGTTCATGCTATGACTTGGCTTTATTAGTCGTGCCGCGGCAGTCTGTTCCATTCCTTATTGCTGTACAATAAAGGTGTTGAAGCCTGGCCACTGACTGGGGGTACTACAAAGTTGTGCTCTCTCCCCCTAGTACTATGATTGATTTGGTTCCCAACCCTTGACAAAATTGGACAGCAAGATATTCTGGGACACTGTTCTGTGAGCAATTTTATAAACATGATTTAGCTTCAGGTTGTTTTAATCTGTCTTCAACATTCAAACATATCCAACTGCTCTGTATTCATCCTGGCATACATGTTCTCTTGGTCCCAGCCCCTGGATGAATCTTACGATTTTGTTTGGGTGATTGAAGTCTATCTTCAGTTTTTTTGCAAGGCAGTGTACCATGAAGAGCAAGCGTAATCATTGGCATTGTAATAAGGGCTAGGACATAGGGTCCTGCGAGCTCATTAGGTAGACACTGCTGCTTGTCTATACAGGAACTTCAGTCGGGCATTCGCGTTATTTACTTCACTGTTCCTATCTATCTCCGGCAATTGCACGGGTCAAAGTGGATTCCCAGATATTATACTGCATGAAACCAAAAGTGATGGACTCCCCAGTACAAGAAACTTTAAATTTATTTACCCTTCTCTGTTAGTTTTCGTTCCAAAGAGAATTGCTCCAGTTTTTCCCTATGTGTACTTGATAGGTTGCGCTTGTCTACTAACCATTTGCGGCAGGACCTCCAGTTCCAGTGATAAAACAGTTGCAATATCTTGTGGGTCTTTACCTGTACTAACAGAGCACTGTCAATCTGCATACAGTAGGATGTTTGCAACTTGACACTGATAGGCATGTAATTGAAACATCAGATAACATTGATAGGTGGTGACGTTTGTTGAGGGTTTAATTGAGGGTTGTGTAGCCGATACCAAAAGATTACATGAAACATCACTATCCCTTTGTTTTTGCTGGTATTACTAACATTTCTGTCTATTTGTTCTGACTGTCAAGCTCCCTGTCTATATGTCTAATTCATATAGCTCTCTGTCGCCAGAGAGCCACAAGACTGCGTCATCACATTTACTCACATCTTCAAGCGGAGTACAGCACTTTGCTCTGGATTTCTCGGGTTATCCTAGGTAATTTATACTATGTATACTCTGCATTTAGTGTACCTGTGAGACAGAGATAGACAGACAGCATAGAAAAAGAGGAAGAGTAAAAGATTATAGATTGAGGGAGAAAGATAATTTGATAGAATGGAGGGGAAGCAGCATCCGACCCCATGTTTTGACAGGCGGGAGGGGGAGTGAGTAATGAGACAATATGTCACTTTGACAGCTGCCACCCTCCTGTAATTTACACTAATGGAGGAGGAGGAGAAGGAGGGATGGAGGAAGAGGATAGTAGGAGGAAGATTTGGGGGAAGAGGAAGAGGAGGCAAAGAGGAAAGAGGAAAGTGTAGGAGGAAGAGGAAGAGAGGAGGGAAGAGGAAGAGGAATAGTAGTGGTAGGATGAGGATAGGGGGAAAAGGAGGAAGAGGCAAGAAGAGCGAGGAGGAGGAGGAGAAGGAGTGGAGGAAGAGGAAGAAGCGGAGGAGGACGGATGAGGAGGAGAGAGGGAAGAGCACGGAGTAAGAGGAAGGAACGGAGAGGAAGAGGAAGACGGAATTAGTAGGAGGAAAGGATTAGGGGGAGAAGGCGTGAAGAGGAAGAGTAGGAGGAAGAGTAGAGGAAGAGGAGGAAGAGGACAGAAGAGGAGAGAGGGCAAGAAGCAAGACGGAGGAGAGGAGGAGGAAGAGGAGGGAGTAAGAAGAGGAAGAGGCAGGTAGGAGGAAGAGGAAGAGGAGGAGGAGGAGGAAGAGTAGGGGGAAGAGGAAGAAGAGGAAGAAGGATGAGGAGAGGAGGAGGAGGGAAGAAGGAGGAAGAAGATGAATGTAATATATTTTTCCTTTGAAACAAGAAAAAAATCCTCCCCATGGACAGTGAAAGATAAGGGGAGAAATAACATCTGATAAGAGATGACTGTTTGATGAGCATAAACGAGGGTGGACGGATAATAAAAGAATAGATGAACATCGCCCTCCTTTGTTTCTGCTGGTACACTAACATTTCTGTCTGTATATTTGTCTGTCAAGCTCCTGTCTATCTGTCTACCTCTCTGGCTCAGAGGAGCCCACAAGACTGGTCATCCTTTTACTCCATCTTCAAGCGGAGTACAGCACTTTGTCTGGATTTATTGGGTTGTCCTAGGTAATTTATACTATGTGTACTTGTATTTATGTGTCCTGTGAGCAGAGCATAGACGACAGAAAGAGAGAGACAGATTGAAAGGAGATAGAATGAGCGGAGATAGATAAAACACATTGTGTATGAACCATGTTTCAGAGTTCACAGCTGCAGAACTAATAGGCAATATGTTTCGTGACTGTATATTGGTATATATATATAGAAACAATAGTAATAAACACATGTTTTGTATTGTTTGTTTTGTAAAAAGTTTTTGTAAACAATATATTGATAATTATGTAGTGTGCTTATTGTGTTGTATACAACGAGTGTATATATGTTACATTGCAACCTTACTTTGGTCTCCAGGCACATAAGTTATGTGAAAAAATAAAATAGTGAAAAAAACAACAAACCATCAACATACAAGTAAACTAAAGTTTACGGGTGAGCGGCAGTCGCAGCTGTTTGCCATACGGGGCTCATTTTCTGCAAACTTTACGCCTCCATATCTCCGTAAGTATTGATGGTAAAAATTTTTTTGTTTTGATCCTATATGTTTAGAAAAAAAACTCTTTTTTTTCATGAGAAAAAAAAATTTTTTTTTTTTGAAATTTGGCGCCGACCCTGAGACCAGAGGTTTCGGTGAGGGCCTGACGACCCTCAAAAGGGTTAAACTCACGCCTCTTGCCAAGAACCACACATTTACTTTCTTTCAACACCACTCTATAAATTATTAAAACAACGACGGTTGACATCACACATCCTTGTTAAGGCCTTACTTTTTACTGGGTAATAATTCCCTCTTTCCGAAATACTCTAACTTGAGCCTCACTATACTCGTAAAAACTCTTCACTGCTTTCAGTAACTACCGCCTACACCATACACAGCTGCAACAATCTGCCACATTGCCCCCTATCCACCCTGTCATACGCCATTTCCCCAAATCCATAAATGCACAAGACCTCTTTAGCCTTATCTAAATACTGTTCACTTATATGTTTCAGTGTAAAACACCTGGTCATCACAACCCCTATTCTTTCCTTAAAGCTCCTTGATTCATTGCTATCCTATTCTCCGTCTTATCTTAATTCTTTCAATAATAACTCTACCAATACACTTTGCCAGGTAATACTCAACAGACTTATCCCCTTATAATTTTTGCACTCTGTTTTTATACCCTTTGGCCTTTGTTACAAAGGAACTATGCTTGCTCTCTGGCCAAATCCCTAGGTACCTTACCTCTTCTATACATTTATTAAATAATTGCACCAACCACTCCAACACTATATCCCCACCTGCTTTTAACATTTTACTATCTTTATCCCATCAAATCCGGCTGCCTTACCCCCTTTTCATTTTACCTACTGCCTCACGAAATTCCCCCAAACTCACAACTTGCTCTGCCTCACTCCTAAAGATGGTGGTCCTCCTTGTCCTATTCATGAATCACAGCTTCCCTATCTTCATAAACATTTACACAATTCCTCAAAATATTCCCTCCATTTCCCAATACCTCTAACTCTCCATTTAATAACTCTATTCTTCCTATTTTAAATGACATATCATTTGTTCTCTAGGCTTTTTAACTTGTTAATCTCAACTCAAAACTTTTTCTTATTTTCAACCAAAATTTGTTTGATAAACATCCTCACCCACTCTCTACAATTTGCTCATTACACCACCCCCCCCCCCCCCCCCACCCCCACCACACTACCTAGCATCACACTCTCTCTAACTCTCTATGTTTCTCCATATACTCTTCCTCCTTGCATCATTCTATTTGTATAAAACTTCTCATCATGCTAACTTTTTCCTCCCCTTTACTACTCTCTTTCACAATCATCATACCACCAATCGCTCCTCTTTCCTCCCGCACCCACTTTCCTGTAACCACACTTGCTGAACACTCTAACACTACTTTTTTAAACCATACCCCATACCTCTTCGACCCCATTGCTATGCTTCATTAGCCCTCTATCCTCCACTAGACTGTTTATTATCTTACCCTACTGCATCCTCTTTTAGTTTATAAAGCTTCACCTCTCTCTTCCCTGATGTTTTCTATTCTCCCTAGTAGCCCATCTCTTTTTCTCTCAGTTGTAGCTTCAACTGACAAGTGATATGATATCTGTGGCCCCCCTCTATAAAATGTACATCCTGAAGGTCTACTAAACAGTTTTTATCTACCAATAATAATCCAACAACTACTGTCCTTTCGCCATAACATCCATATCTGTATACTGATTTATCCTCTTTTTCTTAAAATAGGGTTATTACCTATACTAAACCCCTTTCTATACAAGTTCAATCAAAGGGACTCCCATTATCTTTACACCTGGCACCCCAAACTTACCTACCCACCCCGCTCTAAAAGTTTCTCCTACAAAATTCCATCAGAATTCAGGTTCACCTACCAAAATTACTCTTCACTGGTTCAAAGGCTTCCTATACATTCACTTAACATCTCCAAATCTCTCTCTTCCTCTGCATTCCTCACTTATCAAGGTGCATACACGCTTATTATGACCACTTCTCCACATCCACCTTTACTTTATCACATAATTCTTGTATTTACACATTCATATACTCTTTTATCCTTCCATAACTTGATCATTTAACATTACTGCTCCCCTCCTTTGCTCTAACTCTCTCAGATACTCCAGATTTAATCCCATTTATTTCCCCCACCGAAACTCCCCTCCCCTTCAGCTTTGTTTCGCTTAGTGACAGGACATCCAACTTCTTTTCATTCATAAACATCAGCAATCATCTGTTATCTTGTCATCTGCACTACAGCCACGCACATTTTAAGATCCAGTTATAAAGTTTTTCTTCTTCTCTTTTTTAGAAATGTCTAAAGGAGAAGGGGTTACTAGCCCATTGCTCCGGCATTTTAGTGGCCTCATACGGGACACGCATGGCGTCTGGAGGAAAGATTTCTTTTCCACTTCCCAATGGACAATAGAAGAAATAAAGAGGAACAAGAGCTATTTAGAGAAAAGGAAGAAGGGAGAAAAACCTAGATGTATGTATATGTATAATGACTGTGCGGTGTCTGTAAGTGTTGACCAAAGGGTATGTAGGAGTAGAAAGATTTCCCTGTATATCTAGCATGTTTTATGAGGACAGAAAAAGAAACCAGAGCTTCAATATGTGTATGCAATGATGCAAACTCTTCCACTCAAACCAATCACAGTAGGAGTCCAAAAGCAGGCCAGCTGTTCCTTGGACCACTCTTCTTCTCATCTACATCAATGATCTACACATGCAACACAGCTACTTCAAACCATATTATATGCCGATGGTACTAAATATGTCTTTTCCCACCCAAACACAGTCATACTAGCAAACACAGCCATTTGAATTGCAGAAAATATTCTGCCTGGATGATGACTAACAAACTTACCTGAAATATGAAAAAACCTATTTCATCAGTTTGGAAAACAACGCTGCAAATGATCAATTAACATTACGATAAATGGATCATCAGAACAAGACTGACAGAGGAAAAATTTCCGAGGTACCACCTTGACAGTTAGTCTTAAGTTCAGGGACACACATACAACAAATCACCAAGAAAATCTCCAAGATGTAGGCATACTTTAATTTATTTATTATTTATTAATTAGAAACATGATACAGAGAAAGTAATGAAGACAGTTAAGTGCAGCATGCCAATTGGCCCCTTGTATGCCAGAGATTACCTGGAACCTGGAGAGAGTTTCGGGGGTAACGCCCCCGCGGCCAAGGTCTGTGACCAGGCTCATGGTGGGATCAGCGCCTGATCAACCAGGGCTGTTGCTGCTGGCTGCACGCAAACCAACGTTCGAGCCATGCCCCGGCTGATCAGGAAACTGACTTTAGGTGCTTGTCCAGTGCCTGCTTGAAGACTGCCAGGGGTTCTGTTGGTAATCCCCTTATGTGTGCTGGGAGGCAGTTGAACAGTCTCTCGGTCCCCTGGAACTTATTGTCTATGGTTCTCTTAACGATGCTAGTGACACCCCTGCTTTTTCATTGGGGGGATGGTGCATAGTATGCCAAGTATTTTTGCTTTCGTTGCTGAGGGATTTTTCTTGTGGGCATGTTCGGTATAGTCCCCTCTGGATTTTCCAGGTGTATATAATCTGTATCTCTCCTCCTGCGTCCCAGGGGAATACAGGTTAGAAACTCAAGCGCTCCAGTAAGTGATGTGTTTTATCTCGTTATGCGCGCCGTGTGAAAAGTTATCTGTAAATTTTTCTAGGTCGGCAAATTCACCTGCCTTGAAAGGTGCTGTTAGAGTGACAGCAATTTCCAAGCTAGATAGAACTCTATTACATAAGATGACCCTGCGGGACGCCGGTGCCCATCCACCCCCTCACCACCCAGAGCGATGCATCACCAACAATAAACATGGCTTGACTCCCCCTCACCCCACCAACCAAGGCAACCTCGGCTACAACACCACACCATGACGGATTCCACTCTTCTACTTCTACTTCATTCATAGGATTTAAACCCATCTGATATGCTCCCAGGTAGAACTAAATGGCATACTGACACTTTAAAGAATTACACAAACCCTAAAGGCAGATAACTTGAATCTTCTTGCTGGAAAATATGTCTCTCCTCACAACTAAAACAAACATGTATCTAAGTTACTTTCCACCTTGAGAATAGATCAAAAAGGCCTTGAACAACAAGCTAGCATCAACTGGCACGACTGATTTGGCAAGGACCCTCCAATCAGGTCCTAGACAGTCACACAGTCAAATAGATTCCGAAACATGGAAGATTGCAAGATGCTGTCAAGAACTGGAAAATAAAACTTGGTACCCAACTGACCAACATTTTGCTTACCAAGATGATTAAGGCAGGTGCAAGATAGCTAGCCGATGCATTAGTGATTAAACAGTCACTCTTTTTAGTAAATTTAACCATACCAACTGCAATAGCTACAGCCTCCTCAGATTTTTTTCATACGCAACCACCTACAGGTTAATGTGCAGTGTCGGAATAAAAGAATCACAATACTAGGGAACCAGAGAGAAAAAGTGTTATGCTCAGATTTCACACACAAGACAGGAAAAAAAATCATAACAATTTCATGTTTAAAGCAAAAAAAGATATATACATAATGAGTCTCACAAGAAAACGACAGAACCTCCTGTACAGATGAGAAAACGGAAATGTGAGAATAATGATATAATTCACCAGTGCTTTGTACGTGATGGACAATGCTAGTAGAAAAACAAATGTAGGCCATGTCACTATATTACAAATGAAAATGAAATAGCAACTTACCTTCATGATGCAAACATTACAGAGATCTGACTGATATTAGTGACCAATTCATTGTATATGTTAGTGTATGTTATTATTTGCCATTATTTGAACTAATCCCTGTACTATCACCTCTGGATAGTATTTATACCATCATTATCCAATGTGTCCCACACAGTTCTTTGTGACCCAATTTGTGTTATCTTCCCAGATTTCCCATTCCACAATTCATTATTGTTAACCCTAAACTGTACCAAAGCAGATCCTCGTTCTTATGCGTTAATGCTCCAAAAGTTAAATCTGTTTTTTTTTTTTGCAATTTTCAAACTTTAACAAAAAAAAAAAAAAAAAAAGTAGATCAAGTTTTTTTTGCACTTTTCAAATGTAAAAAAAACCCCCCCCCCCCCCAAAAAAATGTATTTTTTTCATACTTTCAAATGTTGAAAAAAAATGTAGATTACGTTTGGACAGTTTAATTGTTAATAAGTTACTCTTTCATAATATATGTATTACCATTTATTCTACTTAAGCACTGTTATAATTTCTTTTATAATCGTACTAATTTTCCCCTTTGCTCCAAACTTTTTTTAAAAACAAATACAAACTAGGTATGTTCCTACTACATACTGTGCAATTCCTGGTACCATTCATTCCACTAGCTTAGTATCCACTATCTCAAATAATATTTCTTTAGTGATATTAATTGCTCATAAATAAAAAACTTTATGATATAAAGGCAAATCTTATCGCAGATTAATTTCAGATCATAGTGTAATCATTTTAAAGGTTGTTTTACCATACTTAATTTAGTACCACTTTTTGCATTTTCTCCTGAAATAATTCTCTATATACCAATTCATTTGTACCGCCTTTATTCTGCTAATTGCTAGGCTCCTAGTTCTAAACCAACAATTTAAAAAAAAAAAGGGCTCTTTCAGTAGATTTAATATTTATTTTTTCCCTCTTGCCCATTTTAGATCACAGGTATTAAAATACTCCAGGTGCTGTTGACTATCTCAGGTGCTTCGATTTATGTTTTTATATAACATTCTTTTTATTATTATATTCATTAGATACTTATTTAGCTGTAAATATCTACCATATTTCTTAAACTACATTGTTAAAATAAATTAACGGTGCCTGTTTTTAAGGATACTGATGTGTAGACTGAATTATCTATTCTGTAACAGTCCCTTTTTCTTTTTAATTTCTACAAGTTTTGATTAATTATGGAGTCTTATTCATATGTTATTAGTAGAAGAGTTAATATAAAATCTTATTCTATATTATTTTACTAAGAATGTCTAGTTTGTATTAAATTTACTCTCATCCTATGATTACAGACATAGATCCTGATGTAAACTTTGCTAAATGAATTACACAAATCAAAACAGCAAAAATGTAAATTTCTATACAGAATTACTCTATTTCCTTCACTTACAATATTTCAATCATCACACTACAGATACCTGGTTTAAAACCTGATATTACCAGATGTCTATTTACCGTTCCTGGTCTACATAGCCTTACACAACTGTTGAACCAGTCCAGCAAGGGGGGAGGTCAGGAACAGCTGTATACTACTCAAATCAACTCGAATGTAATCAATTTAAATTTTGCACTAGGAAGAGATGGAGAATATATACAGCAAATTTAAATCAGATGACCTGCAAAAAAACCCTAACAGTTTAAAACATCTACAGAGTCACAAAATCAAAAAATTTCCACTTTAGTGAAAAACTAGGTAACAGGTGATTACAGATGCACACATGAATAAAACCACCTATACTAACAGGAGATTTAACATAAAATATACACGACCCCGGACCCACAAGTAACGAATTTACAACACACTGAGTAAACTGCCATGTTGCTACAGCAATATCTAAACTACAAGAATCACTGAGACAAGCATTCTCATAATAGACCACTCTGGAACAAACACCATATTTACCTTTAAAATCAGGCATAACACAGACGCACACAGACCATAACAATCTTTCTCATACCTAATCTGGGCAAATGCCCAAGACATTACTAAACTAACCTACAGACACATAACCGAGGCAGCAGTTAACAAACTTTATAGCAGCTATGGAATACACATCGATTGGCAAAATGAGCTCGAAAACATATACAGATATGAATGAATTGTTATATAATTTTCTATAATAAAAGCCCAAAGCCTCTATTAACATCAATGCCCCAAAATTAACTAAACAGATCACAGCAGAGACTCAAAAAATCCTCTGGCTATGCACCAGCATCCTCAAATCCATTAACACAAAGCACAATATGAAAAACAGTAAAGAATGGGTCAACATAACTAGAGAACAGTTAATCATTACTCGTAAGCACGTACAGCATGATATAAGAAGGTCTAAAAAATCTGTACAGTAGAACCCCATTATTTCGTGGGTAATGTTCTAGGTTATCGCGGGAAAGCAGACAGGACATTGCCGGAAAGCAGAATGCCATTATTTCCATTTATAATGCATTAAAATGGACAGACAAAGCTAGTTTTACAACAAATTATATGAAGTTAGTAAATAGAACTAGGATTAAAAAAATTAAAAAAAGTAAAAATTTACATAAACAGTACACTCATGAAATTGATCTTAAAGTATGGCCATCTTAATGTGGCAACGAGTGAGTTAGTAATTATTTGTAGGAAGTCTGGTGTAGGTAGCATGGTTCCCAATCTCATACTTAATAGACGATATATAACCCTTTCGGGTTGCGGCCGTACTAGTTATGGCTTTACGCTCAGGTTTTTGGACGTACTAGTAGCCTAAATTCTAGCGCCCTCCAAATCTAGTTAGAGAGAAAGCTGGTTAGGCCTAACATAATGAAAGAATGGGTACTCTGTGGTCAGTGTGCACAGTATAAAAAAATCAAATTAGCACACAGTGCGTAATGAGAAAAAAAAAAACTATGAGACCGTCTGTTTTTGAGATTAAACCAACTTGCACTGTTTTTTCGTATGGTATTTATTGTTGCTATTCTAGGTTTTCCTGGTCGCATTTTAAGTATGGAAGACATAGTACAGAAATTGAGATGATTATGAAGAATGGTTTTACAAAGAAAACTACATTGAAATTGTGCTAAACAGTAGCAGAAATGTTCGATTTTTACCAAAGTACAAAAGTAAACAAATCATTGCTATCGCCTCCAATAAACGTCAAACTGGTGTGTCTAATATTCTTTCACAAGTGCACTGATAATATTTATACTTTTCTACTCCAATGCAGTAGTCGCATACCAGTTAAATATACTTTTTTGTGTGAATAAAATATTCAAAGTGAAGAGCAAAAGTATGTTAGAGGGGCATGGGGATGTGGACTTAATGAACAGAGGAAATGTTATTTTAGTGCCAGGAAGGAATGTATTGTTTATTTTGAACCCTATTCGGAAAGGAAATTGGGCCATCGTTTGAAATTTGTGTGAAATTGGCCAAAATTTGCAAATTTTGAACACTGTCCTTGGATTAATTGAAATCGGTTAAATGGGTGGTTTTCTTGTACTCATGCGATAAAACAAAAAGGAAGGTTCTAGGAAATAGTTATGTTTTTTGGTCGGAAAAGTACACTGGAATTGGATGAAAATACGCCTCAAAGGTGTGCAAAATAGATGATGCGTAAACCATCGTCGTGACAGGCTAACTTCACGACGTGCATAATTCAATAAGGTTTTCATCATATTTTCATACTCTTTGGTGTCATATGATCGAGAAAGATTCCTCTGTTCTTTTCCATGGAGAATTTTTTTTTTTTATTTTGGGAAATTTTGGCGACCCTGAGGAACAAGTCTCTGAGAGGGCCTGTCGACCCTGTGTGAAAGTGTTTTTTTTCAACAAAAGCCCAGAGAGAGTTTAAATACAGATACAGTAAACTCTTATTTACATTAAAATATGTGTAGTCTTAATGGAGGAAGAGATGTGGAAGTAGTAATTTTATTTTGTAGGAAGTCAGTGTAAGGTAGCCAGTAGGTGTAACTCGCCCTGGGTACAGGGCTTTTTTGTTTTTATTTTATCCCGGCTACCTACACTGTGGCCACGAGCCATTTTATTAGCATCGATATACCTTGTTCCTACTGGAATTTAATCATTTCTAACAACTACTTTTAGATGTCCATCATGAACGAAGGGAGACAGTAAGTATGAATATTGCTTTAAATGACGAACTTGATAGTAATGGTTAAAAGGTTTTTACTTTTTAAAATTTTATTTTTGTACATTCTGCATTGTTTTTATTGCTTGTTCTTCAATTTTGCTTTTTGCTTTATTTTAACTCTTGGTTTTCTTTTTTCCCTATTACAACACTTTATTATTAAACATTCCAAAGAAGTATTTTCATTACAAATTTTTCATTTATCATCCCTTCTTGTAACCAACTACCAACTTCTTTGACATTTCCAAAGTTTAAAAATTTATACCCTCCCCTTCCCCAATTTTGATTCCCATATCCTTAATCCATTTATATCATTACTATCCTTTTATACCTTCAAACCGCTCTGCCTGTTTTTTCCCAAACTCAGGTTTCTCATGCTAAAATTAGAGGTTTAAACGGACCCAAAATGTACACTTCCACTAAATTTAAAATCCAACACTTCTGTCTTTTCTTTATCTGTTCTTCTATGTAAAATATGATTTACATTATCAACAAACCCACTTAATAAATCCTCAACTCCCAATTATAACTTCCCCATATACCCTCAAAATTTTAAAACTTTCCGTCCCCAAAAACTCTTTTAAAACAACCCCACATCCTTCCCAAACCTTCTTCATCATGACCCTCCCCATAAGCCGTTTTATGTCGCATTCCCTTCCAATCCTATCTATTACTAATTTTTTTCCCTGCCTTTAAAAAAGGGCCCTTGTGAAACATATATCTCCAGTTCTAAATTTTAACCCCCAAGTAAAATTCTACAAAAAAGATAAAAAATCCAATTATTATTAAACAATTTGAAAACCCCATCCTAAGCCATAAATAAAACCAGGAATACATTTTTTTATCTTTTTTTGAAAAAGGGAAGTTTAATAAGGGTTTTCCTAATTTCAACATGCTGGTAAAATTTTTTCCCCCTTTCCCCCTAAAATAAAAGTTTTAATAAAAATTTTTACTATAAATAATGAATAAGGGTTTTTGGGCAAATGGAAATAAGGAAAACCCCTTTATCGTAATTTTTAAACAAATTCTTAAACCCAAACGTACAGTTCTCTACATTTCATGGGAAAAGTTTCTTGGTTTTGGGTTTAAAAGGTTTAGTTTTGGCCTCAGGTTTAAAATTTTTGTTTGGAAAATTTTTTTAAAAATTTGGGCTGTTTGGGGTTGTATAGATTTGGTGAGCATGGGTTTAAAACTGTTTAGGTTTTTTTAATATATGATTCAGTTTAGGGTATTGGGTTTTTTTAAAAAAATTTTAATTTTACAATATGTTTTTTATTTGGTAATAATTTTGCCTACAAGAACCTAAAGTCAGTTCTGATCAGCCGGGCTGTGGCTCGTACGTTGGTTTTGAGTGACAGCCACCACCGCACAGGCCAACAGCTCTCGAGCGCTTGATCAGGCGCTTCTGATCTCCCAGGAGGCCCTGGTCAAGACGAGGCGCGGGCGGCGTTGACCCGAAAACTCTATCCAGGTAAAACTCCAGGTAATGATGTGTCTGCATAACAGTAAATCTTCTATTTTTTGTTGAGAATAAAAAAAAAAAAAAAAAAAAAAAACAAAAAAAAAAAAAAAAAAAAAAAAAAAAAAAATCTCCAAAGCTGGAACACAAAAGAATGTAAGGGGGACTTGAGGGAATGAGAATGAAAGAGGAAATACCATTTTAGTGCCCGTAATGTCTATATTGTTTATTCTGGACCCTATTCGGAAATGGCATCTCTTGAAATTTGTGTGAAATTGGCAAAATTGCTAATTCGACAATGATACTGGATAGTTACCAATTGGTAATAATGGGTGGTTTCTTAGCACTTCATTCGATAGAAAAAAAAAAATGAGTTAGTTCTGTTGAAATGTTCATGTTTTTGTCGACTAGTACAGTGGAATTGGTCGAAATATGGGCTCAAAATTGGGCAAAAATCGCAGGGATGCATAAGCATGCCCGAGACCCGTTAACTTCGCGGGAGCATAATTTCATAGTTTCCATCAAATTATTCTTTTGGTGCCTTAATTGATCGGGAAAAAGATTCTCTATCTTTCATAAGAAGTTTTTTTTTTTTTTTTCTTAAATTTGGCTTACCCTGAGAACGAGTCTCGGAGGAGAGCCTGGCGACCCTCAAAGGGTTAGCTTGAGAACAATTAGTTGAGTTTTACAAAGACAGGACATATGGTTGCAAGCATTGCTATAGTCAGTAGATGGGTATTCTGTTATGGTAAAGCAATTAAAATAACATGTTTGATTGGGTCTCAGGTACAAATTTATGTGATACAAATGATGAGAAATTTTATGAATACAATTTATAAGATACAGTTATTCAGTATTTATGTGGTTGTGGGTTAGTAAGTGATTGTTTAGAAGGAGACTTGGAATTTATAAACAGATAGTGTTTTCCTTTTATATTTAAGGTAATGAATTCAGATTTTAGGGCCTTTTATGTGCATTGAGTTTTTGCATAGCGTTTGTGATGGACACGAGAGGAACATCAAAGCGTGATCTGTGCTTGTGTTATGGGTCATGTGTTCTGTTGAGGTTGGTTAAGGAGACTTTGAGTGGAGGTTTTATATCCAGAGTTAAGTGTCTGTGTATGTAATAAGGGCAGTATATAAGTATGGATGTTTTGTATTGTGGAGTAGGTTTAGAGTTTTGAATATTGGTGAAGTGTGCTGCCTTTGGTAGCGGGAATGTGTTATCCATCTGACTGCAGACTTTTGGTTGGGTAATTAATGGTCTGAGATGGTTTGTTGTGTTGAGCCCCATGAACAAAATCTAGGTGAGATAGGGGTAAATAAGTGAGTGATATAGGGCCGGAGGGCTGAGTGAGAACTTATGTACCGATCTTCGATGTATGCAACTGTATTGGAAAATTTCTTGGGAATTTTTGTATAATGTGTTGAAATTTGGAGTTTGTATCAAGGTGGATTCTAGCGTTTTTCCCTCTGTGAGCTTTGTGATAGGTGATCCGTTTATCATTATGTTAATAGGACATCTGATAGCTCTGTTTACCCAAATGAGTGAAAGTAGGTTTTGCCAATGTTTAGAGTAGTTTGGTTAGTCTATATTTTGGGTAGACCACTTATATTCTTTAATTCCAGTATTTCCGTATTGGCTAGCATGACTGGGGCTCGGGTGAGAGAAGACTATTGTAGTGTCATCTGGCAATCAGTGTGGGTTTGAGTAGTTGGTGATGCATTTGGGTAGGTCATTTATGTATATGAGAAAGAGAATAGGGCCAAGGACGATTAGCTGTGGGACACCAACTGTAATTGGCTGGTGTGGAAGGTTTGCCCCATTTGTATACACATATTGGCTTCTTTTGCTGAGGTATGACTTTAGGTAGTTGAGGAAGTGCCCTCTTATACCATAGTGTGACAATTTTATTTGGAGCAAGTCATGGTCAACTGTATCAAAAGCTTTCGTAAGTCAATGAAGATCCCCAGTGGGACTTCTTTTTCCTCTATTGCAGTGTATATATGTTCTAGCATGTGTATAATAGCATCATTAGTATTTTTATTAGGCCTGGACCCAAATTGGCAGGGGTTGAGTATGTTTTGGGAGATGAGGTAGGAATAGATTCGCTTATGAATGAATTTTTCGAAGATTTTAGAGAGAGGGTGTAAGTTGGATATTGGCCTATAGTTATTGAAGTCTGTTTGGTCTCCTCCTTTATGGATTGGGGTGACCCTTGCTATTTGAGAACTGTAGGGAAGGTAGAGGATTCTATGGATTGTTAAAGAGTGTTGCAATGATTGGTGATAGTATACTTGTGATGCTTTTTTCTATATGAAGGGTGGTAAGGTGTTTAAATCTCCTGCCTTGTTTTTTAGTGTGTTGATAATAAGGGAGACTTCAGTTGGGTTAGTCGGAGCTAGGAACAGTGTGTTCGGGTAGTTGCCAGTGAGGTAGTCACTGGGTGGGGTATCTGAGCTTGGGATTTTATTGGCAAGGTTTTTTCCTATAGTGGAGAAGAAATTATTGAGTCTGTTTACTGTTTCAGTTGGTGGGAGTTTGGGTTCATCTGGTTTTGTTAGTTCAATTTTGCTATTTCGTGATATCTTTTTTGTTCCTAGAATTTCTGTTAGGGTTTTCCAGGTCTTTTTTATGTCACCTCGTAAGTTGGATAATCTGTTCCCATAATACAGTTTTTTAGGCCTTCTTATCAGGCTGGTTAGGATTGACGAGTAACGTTTTGTTTGGTCTCTGGTTATGTGACTATTCTGTACTGTTTTTCGTATAGGTGCTTTGTATTTATGGATTTGAGGTTGCTGGGTGTTAGCCAGGGACTGTTCAGCCTCTTAGCTGTCATCTGTTTAGTTTTTTTTTGGGCAGTGCTTGTTGTAGAGGTATTGGGTCTTTTTTTAGAAAATTATTAATACATTCATCAATATCTGTATAGATTTCTAGCTCAGTGTACCAGTCAATGTTTGTCACTGCTGCTGTATTAATGTCTACCTCATTGTGAAGTCTGAAAGTGACTTTAGTAGTGTCTTGGGGTAATTTCGCAAGATTTGTGATGAGGAAGGTAGGGTAGTGATCTGTGGTATTATCTGTGATTATGCTTGATTTTAAAGGGGATATGGTGTTGGTCCAGATGTGGTCTAGTAGGGAAACACTAGTCTCTGTAACTCTTGTAGGTTTTGTTACTGCTGGTAGCAACATGCAGTTACTCATAGTGTTTGTGAATTCAGTAACGTGTGGGTCCGGGTCTTGCATGAGATTTATATTGAAGTCTCCAGAGAGTAGTAAGTGATCTTTGTTCATGCTTGCATCAGTTATCATACTTCCTAGGTTTTCACTAAAATGGCTAATGTTTGACTGTGGTACTCTGTAGATGTTTATCACTGTGAGAGGTTTTTGTAGGTATTTGGATTTGAATTTAGCTATTATATATTCCCCATGTTCATCCCTTGTGCAAGTATTAGTGATACATTTTAGTTGGTCTGAGTAGTATATAGCTGTGCCACCCCCTTGTAGATCTGGCCTACAGTTGTGTATGGCTGTGTAACCAGGAATGGCATAGAAATCTGTAGTATCTGGTTTTAGCCAGGTTTCAGTGAGAGTTATGATGGATATACTTGCATGCAGGGAATTTAGTAATGCTATGAGGTCATCGTAATATTTACTTAAAGATCTGATATTGTAGTTAAAGACAGTTATGTTTTTGTTGGCTCTGAGAAGTGCCTTTAATTGTTCTGCTGTGTAGTTTACCTGGAGTTTACCTGAAGAGAGTTCCGGGGGTCAAC
This sequence comes from Cherax quadricarinatus, assembly GCF_026875155.1. Lineage (NCBI taxonomy): Eukaryota > Metazoa > Arthropoda > Malacostraca > Decapoda > Parastacidae > Cherax > Cherax quadricarinatus. The sequence continues at coordinate 1,541,212 of NC_069458.1, read as the reverse complement.
GCTCCCGTGGCCCGGTCTGTGACCAGGCCTCTTTGATTCATTTAAGTCATTCAATAAGAGGTTGGTATCAGGATCAATGCTTGTTATCATAAGATTTATAGTGAATCTATAGTTAGAATTAAGTATAAGACAAAGTAAATACACCTACCATCCGACTTACGACCGAGTTCGGATCCGAGAAACCGGTCGTAAGTCGAAATGGTCGTAAGTCGAACTTTACTACTGAATATCAACAAAAAAATTTTGTAATGACTTTATTTTATTGTTTTATTTGGTATTCATGCTTTAT
>NC_069458.1:1525274-1540423 GCF_026875155.1 Cherax quadricarinatus | reverse complement strand
TAAATGATAAGGGAGCCCTTTGATTGAACTTTGTATGAAAGGGGTTTGTTATAGGTAATACATTTTTTAAGAAAAAGAGGATAAATAAGTATACACGAATGATGTAGGGCGAAATACAGTAGTTTTTTGGGGTTTATGTATGGTAGATAAAAGACTGTTGGTAATTCAGATGTACTGTTTTAAGGGGCCACAATATACAGATCTTTTTTATTGTAGCTACATGAGAGTAAAGGTAGATGGATAAAAGGAAAATAAAACATCGGGGAAGAGAAGGTGAAGGTTTAAAAACTAAAAGAGGAGGCGTTAGGGTAAAATAAACAGCTTTTGGAGGTAAAAGGGGTAATGAGAGCATGGGAATGGGGTCAAAGGGGTTTTTGGGGGGGTTTAAAAATTTTGGGTGTTAGAGTGTTCAGCAGAATTTGGGGTTACAGGAAAGTGGGTGCAGGAGGGAAGAGGAGCGATTGGGGGAATATTAAAAGAGGTAGTAAGGGAAAAAAATTTTACATATGAAAATTTTTAAAAAAGTAAAGTGATAAAGGGGGGAAAGAGTATAGGGAGAAAAAGAGAGGTTAAAGGGGGGGTGGTAAAAAGCAATGTAAAAGAAGAAAATGAGAGAGTGGGTGAGATTTACAACAAATTTGTTGAAAAAAAAGAAAAAGTTTTGGAGGAGTTTAACAATTAAAAAGCCTAGAGAACAAATTTTTTTGTCATTAAAAAATGGAGAGGATTTATTAAATGGAGAGTTAGAGGTTATTGGGAAGATGGAAGGAATATTTTAGAGGAGTTTTTAAATGTTGATGAAGATAGGGAAGCTGTGATTTCGTGTATAGGGCAAGGAGGAATAACATCTTGTAGGAGTGAGGAAGAGCCAGTTGTGAGTGTCGGGGAAGTTCGTGAGGCAGTAGGTTAAAATGAAAGGGGTTTAAAGGGAGCCGGGATTGATGGGATAAAGATAGAAATGTTAAAAGCAGGTGGGGATATAGTTTTGGAGTGGTTGGTGCAATTATTTAATAATGTATGGAAGAGGGGAAGGTACCTAGGGATTGGCAGAGAGCATGCATAGTTTCTTTGTTTTAAAGGCAAAGGGGATAAAAGAGAGTGCAAAAATTATAGGGGGATAAGTCTGTTGAGTTTTACCTGGTAAAGTGTATGGTAGAGTTATAATTGAAAAAAATTAAAAGTAAAACGGAGAAATAGGATAGCAGATGAACAAGGAGGCTTTAGGAAAGGTAGGGGGTGTGTGGACCAGGTGTTTAAGTGAACATATAAGTGAACAGTATTTAGATAAGGCTAAAGAGGTCTTTGTGGCATTTATGGATTTGGAAAAGGCGTATGACAGGGTGGATAGGGGGGCAATGTGGCAGATGTTGCAAGTGTATGGTGTAGGAGGTAGGTTACGGGAAAACAGTGAAAGATTTTTACGAGGAAAGTGAGGCCCCAAGTTAGAGTATGTAGGAAAGAGGGAAATTTTTTCCCAGTAAAAGTAGGCCTTTAGACAAGGGAATGTGTGATGTCACCGTGGTTGTTAATATATTTATTGATGGGGTTGTAAGAGAAGTAAATGCGAGGGTCTTGGCAAGAGGCGTGGAGTTAAAAGATAAAGAATCACACACAAAGTGGGAGTTGTCACAGCTGCTCTTTGCTGATGACACTGTGCCTTGGGAGATTCTGAAAGAGAAGTTGCAGAGATTGGTGGATGAATTTGGTAAAGGGGTGCAAAAGAAGAAAATTAAAGGTGAATACAGGAAAGAGAAAGGTTATGAGGATAACAAAAAGATAAGGTGATGAAAGATTGAATATCAGATTGGAGGGAGAGAGTATGGAGGAGGTAAAAGTATTCAGATATTTGGGAGTGGACGTGTCAGCGGATGGGTCTATAAAAGAGGGAGGTGAATCATAGAATTGATGAGGGAAAAAGAGTGAGTGGTGCACTTAGGAGTCTGTGGAGACAAAGAATTTTTGTCCTTGGAGGCAAAGAGGGAATGTATGAGAGTATAGTTTTTACCAACGCTCTTTATGGGTGGGGAAGCGTGGGGTAAAGAATGTTGCAGCGAGGAGAAGGCTGGAGGCAGTGGGGGATGTCATGTCTGAGGGCAATGTGTGGTGTGAATATAAGCAGAGAATTCGTAGTTTGGAATTAGGAGGAGGTGCGGGATTACCAAAACTGTTGTCCAGAGGCTGAGGAAGGGTTGTTGAGGTGGTTGGGACATGTAGAGAGAATGGGAGCGAAACAGAATGATTTCAAGAGTGTATCAGTCTGAAAGTGGAAGGAAGGCGGGGTGGGGGTTTCGGCCTAGGAGGGTTGGAGGGAGGGGTAAAGGAGGTTTTGTGTGCGAGGGGCTTGGACTTCCAGCAGGCATGCGTGAGCGTGTTTGATAGGAGTGAATGGAGACAAAGGGTTTTTTAAATACTTGAGTGCTGTTGGAGTGTGAGCAAAGTAAACTTTATGAAGGGATTCAGGGGAAACCGGCGGGCCGGGATTGAGTCCTGGAGATGGGAAGTACAGTGCCTGCACTCTGAAGGAGGGGTGTTAATGTTGCAGTTTAAAACTGTAGTGTAAAGCACCCTTCTGGCAAGACAGTGATGGGGGTGAATGATGGTGAAAGTTTTTCTTTTTCGGGCCACCCTGCCTTGGTGGAATCGGCCGGTGGGGATAATAAAAAAAAAAAAAAAATAATAAATACCTCACAATACAAATACTCTTACATTGTGTACAAGTTGTACAAGTTAGTTCAGAATAAAAAAAACAGAAACCCAACTTTTTTTAGAGTGAATGAAGATATTATTATTATTATTATTATTATTATTATTATTATTATTATTATTATTATTATTATTATTATTATTATTATTATTATTATTATTATTATCCTAATAAAAAGCACTAAACCCAAAAATGTCGTGAATTGCTATATATTTTCAATTCAATTCAATTCAGTTCAAGTTTATTCTCTATAAGGGTTACCATGTGGGGTTTACAGGTGTGAAAGGCATACAAAAAAAAATTTTTTTCTGCAGTTATCCCCCAGTTTGACTTGAGAAAATGTAATTCTTGTGACACTACCTACACAGCCGCCTTGTAAACAAATCTCATAATTATGTCAATTTTTATTCTGTGAGTGTATGTATCATGTTTATATGCTATGTAACGGGTTTCATATATTAATTTTGAGGAAAATATAGATGGATTAATGAAAATGCCTTTTATTAATGCCAAAATAAGGACATTTAATGTCCCCAAGAGTGATTATTATTACGTAGTATTGGCGTCATGAGTAGAGAGACGTAGCAATTTTAATGTGCACCTGCACACCAGCGCAGTGTGTAAGTATATTTAGGTACAGGTACACATAAGTATAATTATCAGAGTACATCTAAAATATGCAGTTACTTTAAAACACTTGAAATTTTGAAAAGTTTCCTGACATCATAGATGTGGTCACCAAGAATGTAAACAAACCGGGTGGGGCGCGCCGTATTTGAAAGACTTTGCCGTATAGCAAATTTTGGCCATTATTTGACATCGCCGTATTAGTGGAATGCCGTAAGGCGAACTGCCATAAAGCGGGTCCCTACTGTATTATGAAAATAGATTGCATAACATCAAAGGTGGTATGAAAAAAAAATGGAAAAGTCTATCTGAAATTCTTGGAACTAAAAAGTTATCCAAAAACAAGACAATCAAACTAACAAAACCAGATAAACCCCTACTCACACCTACTGAAACAGTGAACAGACTCATTGTTTTCTTCTCCACCATAGGAAAAAATTTAGTGAACAAAATACCAAGCGCAAACACCCGTCCATCAGACTATCTCATAGGTACCTACCCAAATATGCTATTCCTAGCTCCAACCAACCCCATAGAAGTTACACTCATCATAAACACCCTTAAAAACAAGACAGGAGACATAAACAACTTCCCTGCTTTTATGTACAAAAAAGCTTCTCAAGTACACCTACCATCCGACTTACGACCTGCTCAACTTATGGGCTACTCGGGCTTACGACCGTGTTTTTTATGCCAAATTTCTGGGAAATGAACAACTATTTGTGTTGTACATAGTGTTTATCCTAAACCTTACAGTATAAAATGCAGTACTAACAGCATAAAAAGTAAAGTAAAACGTGAAATACCAAAATAAAACAATAAAATAAAGTCATTACAAAAATGTTTTGTCGATATTCAGTAGTAAAGTTCGACTTATTAACATTTTGACTTGCGACCAGTTTCTCGGAACCAAACTTGGTCGTAAGTCGGATGGTAGGTGTATTGCCATCAATTATTGCAATGCTCTTTAACAAATCCATTGAATCATTTACCTTCCCAACAATCCTTAAAATAGCGAGGGTCACTCCGATCCACAAAGGTGACCAAGCCGACTTGAATAACTATAGATCAGTCTCTAACTTACCACTGCTCTCTAAAATCTTTGAAAAATTAATTTATAGATGGATCTGTTCCTACCTCATCTCACACAACATATTAAACCCTTGTCAGTTTGGATTCAGGAATAATAAAAGCACAAATGATGCTATCATACACATGCTAGAACTAATATATACCGCACTCAAAAAGAAAGAAGTCCCGCTGGGCATTTTCATTGATTTACGTAAAGCTTTCGATACGGTCGACCATGAACTGCTGTCAGGGCTGGATTAAGAAGTCTCCGGGCCCTAGGCTATTCAGATTGGCGGGGCCCCTTTGAGTTATGGTTAAGCGAAGCGACCCCTTCCAGCTTGGTGGTGGGGGGAGGGGGGTCGGTGTGAGCCTGTTTAAGGTCTAATCAAATACATTCTGGCTATTTAGATGAAATTTAATAGGGAAAGTACATCAAGACAACCAAAACCATTTACTAACAGCCATTATAACTATCTTGTTAAATCATGCATTTTAAAGAGAATAAACTCAAGATAGCATAATATTACTAGATTAGGCTATTAAAGTAGTGACATCATGTACCTATTTATTCAGCATAACCACTACACCCACTTTTATTCCCTTTATAAATCACTGACCATTATTGTTATCATTGCATCATGATAAGACTATCAAATCATATAAACTCAAGAAAGTAAAGAATTGTTTATATTCACAGCACTTCTTAAATAAACTTTTTTCTGGATTTCATATTGGCAAAATCATCAATTATATTCGGAAAATCAATATTTCTTGTTAGATCAGACTCAATGGTCAACAAGGCTAGGTTACACAATTTGTCTTGGCTCATTGTTGAACAGGGCTGGTTTTTCACTCTTTTCAAAACAGAAAATGAACGTTCTCCTTCACAGTTAGTAGCTGGAAGTGTTAGATAAAGGCGATACACTATGTCAACATTAGGGAAGGTTTCTGAGATACATGCATTTCTTAAATGTTTCAAAGCAGCTGAGGGTGCACATTTTTCAGGTGGAGCTTTAATCTGATTCATATACCCAGAAAAATGAACTATTTCTTCAAAAAATGTGTCCTGATCATCTGTTGAAAGGTGTTGTTGCAACTTTAATCCAGCTTCTCTCAATTCTGCATCTGGCTATAGTAATTTTAACAGAAATCCAAACTTGTCATTGAGATTCTGGTAGATTTCATTTCTTTTCACCAATTCTGTAATCAGTGAATCCAGAATGACGAAGTATGTAGCTGTCTTACATTTCTGCCTTGGTAGCAACACAATTTCATTGTCTGGCTCTTAAAAATTGCGTTTCCTCTTTCTTGACGCTGATGATCTGCCCGTTAACTGTAGTCTTCACCAGCAGTTTTAGCTTTCTCTTCAAACATTTCAAAAGCTTCATCATTGTGAAGTGAGCTTACAAATTCCACTAAGCCTGCATAGGGGTTTGCACAAGTAGCCATTTCAATTTCAATTTTCTGAAGTGTCTTGTTCGTGGCATTTAACTGTTCCAGTATACGTCCCAAAGCACACAGAGTAAGCCAATTCAAAATCTTCCAATTTTGATGCTAAGCTGGCTGCTTCGCTCTTGTAGTTGCTTTTGGGTCTTCATCCTTGCTATTTGGATCAAAGCAGAACGTATTTCAGCAAAGCTGTCTTTCAAAGCATGTGTTGCATCATGCTGCGCTGACCACCTTGTTGTTGATAATGATTTCATGACATCTCCATGAAGGGTTGACTTGAGTATACTCCACCGATGCGTTGAAGCAGAGAAAAAATTAAAGAGTGCTTGTAAAAGTCCAAAAAAAAACTGCAGTAAACACAACACTCTGCAGCACATGACCCAACAAGATTAAGAAAATTGTGCTGAGCAGGGCACATATTCAGCAAGTGGGTTGATTTGTTGATATGGGCTTGCAATTCCATTATATTTACCCAACATGTTACTTGCATGTCGTTTGCTCTGGCCACAGCAATCCATAATAGAGAGATCAGGGTTCAAGCAGAGTATCCAGTACTACATTCATCATTGTTTCTCCATCATGGCCTGAAAGGGGAATGAATTTTATAAAGCGCCTACAGGCTTACCACTGGAGTCGACAAAGCGAACAATGAATGTCAATTGATCTGTATGTGAAATATCTGGTGTTGATTCTACACTTATTGCAAAGAAATTTTGCAGTTTTCACAGCTGCTATGATGTTATTGAGGACCTTCTTAGTCATCAGTTCAATAAATTCATTGCATATATAGATGACATGTAAGTTTACAGTGCTCTTCCTGCATTCGCAAGGCGTGACACATGATTTGCTAAGAATGGATCGAATTGTGCAAAACATTCTAAGATCCCTAGGAAAATTGCCATTGTTTTCCGAACCAAAAACCTCATTTTCTCCACGGAAACAAGTCCTCTTAGAGCTAAGAATTTTACAACAGCAAAAGCTCTTTCTGAACTTTTCTCCAATAAGTGTGCTCTTTTTCAGTTTGACTTTCCAAATGAGACCATAAGCCTTTTTTTTTGTGCACGAAATACACTGGCTAAAATGCAGCTCCTGTGAGTGGTGCTGTTTTCATGTTCCTCGAAACGCTTGGAATTTTTCCAGTCATTGAACCCCCTGTTTTGAAGGTATTTTCTTTGGTAGAAAATAAGCTTGCATGCTGAACAGTACACTTTTCCTGACTTTCAGAGTATACCATCCATGATCTTTCACAGTTTCTGAATTTGCAAGCTTCCTATCAAACTTAGATGACTTTTAAACAACGACGACTTCCATCATCATAAATCTTGCTTTATTTCCTAAAGTCAATGTTCAGAGTTTGACTGAAGTTTTCTGTAATGAAAGCATTACGTAGAGAATCTGGGATTACATTTGGCATGAGGCAGGGCCTTTTTAAGACAAATCCTGTGGATGAAATGTTTTGTTGAGACATTGAGAGGAGACACAAAAGAATAGATGCTGGCTGAGAAAAAATGGAGGGAGGGCTTCCTGTATGATCTGACGTATCTGCAGATTCACTGTACTGGTAACATCAGAAAAATGTTTTCGGGAGCATGTCTGTGATCTTTCTGCAGCTTTCCTACATCTTTCTTTTAATTTTCTTCTTCTTGAATTTTCTTCTTTCTTTTCTGTGACCCACTCGCATAAGAACGTCCAACATCACGTTCACGAGATGCCATAATGAAGCTGTATCACTGTCTGTAATCATGCAAATACAAATTTTTCATTATCAATTATTATTAATTTTTTAATTATTATTAAATTTTTTTTTCTGTCAATTGGGGGAATATGGCCCTTGTAGCCCCCTTTCCTCTGGCTGCGCATCTAAAAATTCAAAATGTTACGAGAAAGGAGTCATATACAGAACTTTTACCATAGATTAGGTTAGTGATTTGGGCTTCGAATATTTTTCTAATTCTCCTCCTTGATCTCCAATTTACTTAACAGAAATCCCTACTGAGTCCAAGAACAATGCACAATGGTATTTATATTACCAAATTTTTATAACTAAACTAATCATTATGGTTTTGCCCTGATTATGGCCTACCACCATAGATAAGGACATGAGAATTAAAGAATGCAGGGACAATTTTCAGTTTCACCCAACCAACGATTTTCTGATGTTGGCTTATGTGTTCTGGGGAAATATGTAGTAAAATTAATTGATGTTTACATCACTTCCATCGCAACTTGAAAACTAAGCATTTGCGACGGAAATGATGTAGAACATCTATCAATTGAGATCTGTTATTGAAATGATTAAAGACTTAAAGACAGGACAAAGTGCTTTTAAAACCCACAAACGGAAGTCAAATTTGCGTTTTTTTTGGTTTTTCTTTATAGTATTTTTACCAAAAATGCATCTTTACTGGTCCATGCGTCTTTACTGGTCAAGTAACCCTATCAGGTACCTCCCTTAACATTTAGAGGCGGGAAAAAAAACATTTATCCATACACATCAATGTCTATCAACAACACTTCAGTTAATTTGTCACAGTACAAGTCTAGATAACGTGTAATTACTACAGAAAATTGGAGAGGAATTCCCATACTCACCCCTTAGTGGGAAAACACAGCTGTTCTGATGTAAACAAAGGCGTGTTGAGTGTTGCCATCTATGGTTAGGTTTATTTATTTTTATTTTATTTTATTTTATTTTTTTTTTTGTTTTGATTAATTTTTTAAAAAATCAATTTTACTCTCCAAACACTTGAACTTTTTAGGTAGGGACCCCTTGCACTGCACCATGTGCGCAGTCTTGGATGTCCCCTGAACCCCTTGGACAGCGGGGCCCCCAAATGCGCGGGGCCCTAGGCAAATGCCTCGTTTTTCCTATGCAGTAATCCGGGTCCTGACTGCTGTACCCAAATTAATGCACTATGTTTATCAGAGGCCACTCCCCCAACTACCTAAAATCATATCTTAGCAGCAGAACTCAATATGTGTATGCAAATGATGCAAACTCTTCCACACAACCAATCACAGTAGGAGCCCCACAAGGGAGTGTCCTTGGACCACTCCTCTTTCTCAACTACATCAATGATCTACTGAATGCATCACAGCTACTCAAACCCATAATTTTTTGCAGATGATACTACATAAAGTCTTTTCCCACCCAAACACAGTCATACTAGCAAACACAGCCCAATGCCGAATTGCAAAAAAATATTGCTGGATGGGTGACTAGCAAACTTACCCTGAACACTGATAAAACCTTTTCATTCAGTTTTTGGGAAAAAAGCTGCAAAAATCCAATTAACGTAACATAAATGGGTCTCAGTCACAAAATGACAGAGGAAAAAAAAATTTCCCAGGTATCCACCTTGACAGTGTTTATTTTTGGACCACAACAACGATCACCAAGAAAATCTCCCAAAACTGTAGGATACTTTTTTTATTTATTTATTATTTATTTATTAAATTTTAAATGTAAGAATACAAAGAAAACGAAAGTGCAGCAGCCAAAAACCCCCTTATGCAGGCATTTGGGCAGGCTTTAAAAATTTAACTTAAGATTAACCCAAACAATGATGTATTCAGTGGTAAAACATTATTGTAAACAGATAACAATTAACCCCTTTTTGGGGGTTTGGCCCTACTAGTAAGCTTAGCCCAGGGTTTTTTTACGTACTTGTGCGCCTAAATTCTTCGCCCTCAAATCTAGTGGGAGGAAAGCTGGGAGGCCATGTATGAAAGAATGGGGCTATGTGGTCAGTGGCACAGTATAAAAAAAATCCTGCCACACAGTGCGTAAGAGAAAAAAAAAAAATTTGACCATTTTTGGAATAAACAGCACTTTGCACAGCATTTTTTGTTGGTATTTATTGTTTTTTTCTAGTTTTCTTGGTCTCATTTTATAGAATGGAAACATGTTTAAAAAATTGCATGATTTTGACTGGTTTACAAAAAAAGACTTTGAAATTGAGTCAAAGTAGCAGAAATGTTTGATTTTTACCAAAGTTCAAAAGTAAACAAATCGTGCCAAGCGTCCAATACACATCAACTGGTGAGTCTAATATTCTTTCGCAAGTGAGCCAATATTATTTATACCATTTTTTACACTAATGCAGTAGTCTGCATAACAGTAAATCTTCTATTTTTTTGTGAGAATAAAAACTCAAAGTGGAATGCAAAAGAATGTAAGAGGGGCCTTGAGACATGACTAATGAACAGAGGAAATGTCATTTTAGTGCCAGTAATGTCTATCTTGTTTATTCTGGACCCTATTCGGAAATTGGCATCTTTTGAAATTTGTGTGAAATTGGCAAAATTGCTAAATTCTGACCACTGTACTGGATAGTTCCAATTGGTAAATAGGTGGTTTCTTGCACTCATTCGATAGAAAAAATGGAGTTCTAGCGAAATATTCATGTTTTTTGTCGAGTAGTACAGTGGAATTGGCCGAAAATGGGGCTCAAAGTGGGCAAAATCGCCAATACGTAAACATCGGCGAGACTGCTAACTTCGCAAGAGCATAATTCCATAAGTTTTCCATCAAATTTCATACTTTTGGTGTCATTATGATCGGGAAAAGATTCTCTATCTTATCATAAGAATTTTTTTTTTTTTTTATATTTGGCTGACCCTGAGAACGAGTCTCGGAGAGGGCCTGTTGACCCTCAAAGGGTTAAGCTTGAGTAACAAAGACAGGACATATGGTTGCATGCATTGCTGTACATTCAGTAGAATGGAGTGTTCTGTTAGGTAAAGCAATTAAAAATAACAAAGTTTGATTGCGTCTCAGGTTACACATTTATGTGACACAATTATGAGAAATTTTATGATATACTATTTGTAAGATACAGTTATTCAGTATTTATGTGGTTGTGGGTGAGAAAGTGATTTTTGAGAAGAGACTTGAATTTATAAACAGTTAGTGTTTCTTCTATATTTACAGGTAATGAACTCCAGATTTTAGGGCCTTTTATGTTCATTGAGTTTTTGCATAGTGTGATGTGGACACGAGGAACATCAAAGAGTGATCTGTGCCTTGTGTTATGGTCATGTGTTCTGTTGAGGTTGGTAAGAGACATTTGAGGGGAGGGTTTATATCAGAGTTAAGTGTTCTATGTATGTAACAGGTGCAGTAATAAGTATGGATGTTTTAAATGGTGAGTAGGTTTAGAGTTTTGAATATTGGTGGAGTGTGCTGCCTGTAGTGGGAATTTGTTATCATTCTGACTGCAGCCTTTTGTTGGGTAATTAGTGGTCTGAGATGGTTTATTGTTGTTGAGCCCCATGCACAAATTCCATAGTTGAGATAGGGGTAAATAAGTGAGTGGTATAGGGCCAGGAGGGCTGACTGTGGAACATAGTACCATATCTTCGATAGTATGCCTACGGTATTGGAAATTTTCTTGGAAATTTGTTGTATATGTGTTGGAAAATTTGAGTTGTTATCAAGGTGGATTCCTAAGAATTTTCCCTCTGTGAGCTTTGTGATAGATGATCCATTTATCATTACGTTAAGAGGGACATCTGTAGCTCTGTTACCAAACTGAATGAAGTAGGTTTTGTCAATGTTTAGAGTAAGTTTGTTAGTCCTCATCCAGGTAGATATTTTCTGTAATTCAGTGTTTACAGTATTGGCTAGCATGACTGGGCTCGGGTGAGAGAAGACATAATTAGTGTCTTCTGCAAACAGTGTGGGTTTGAGTAGTTGTGAAGCATTTGGTATGTCATTTATGTATATGAGAAAGAGAAGAGGGCCAAGGACGCTTCGCTGTGGGACACCAACTGTAATTGCCTGTGCGGAAGAGTTTGCCCCATTTGTATACACATATTGGCTTCTGTTGCTGAGGTATGACTTTAGGTAGTTGAGGAAGTGCCCTCTTATACCATAGTGTGACAACTTTATGTGGAGCAAGTGATCGTCAACTGTATCAAAAGCTTTACGTAAGTCAATGAAGATCCCCAGTGGGACTTCTTTTTTCTCTATTGCAGTGTATACATGTTCTAGCATGTGTATAATAGCATTGTTAGTATTTTTATTAGGCCTGAACCCAAATTGGCAGGGGTTGAGTATGTTTTGGGAGATGAGGTAGGAATAGATTCACTTATGAATAAATTTTTTGAATTTTAGAGAGAGGGTGTAAGTTGGATATTGGTCTATAGTTTATTCAAGTCTGTTTGGTCTCCTCCTTTATGGATTGGGGTGACCCTTGCTATTTTGAGAAATGTAGGGAAGGTAGAGGATTCTATGGATTTGTTAAAGAGTGTTGCAATGATTGGTGATAGTATACTTGTGATGCTTTTTTCTATGTGAAGGGTGGTAAAGTGTTTAAATCTCCTGCCTTGTTTTTTAGTGTGTTGATAATAAGGGAGACTTCAGTAGGGTTAGTCGGAGCTAGGAACAGTGTGTTCGGGTAGTTGCCAGTGAGGTAGTTCACTGGGTGGGGTATCTGAGCTTGGGATTTTATTGGCAAGGTTTTTTCCTATAGTGGAGAAGGAAATTATTGAGTCTGTTTACTGTTTCAGTTGGTAGTAGTTTTGGTTCATCTGGTTTTGTTAATTCAATATCGCTATTTCGTGATATCTTTTTTGCTCCTAGAATTTCTGTTGGGGTTTTCCAGGTCTTTTTTGTATCACCTCATAAGTTGGATAATCTGTTCTCATAATACAATTTTTTGCCCTTCTTATCGGGCTGGTTAGGATTGACGGAAACGTTTTGTTTGGTCTCTGGTTATGTGACCCATTCTGTACTGTTTTTCGTATAGTGCTTTGTATTTATGGATTTGAGGTTGCTGGGTGTTTAGCCGGGGACTGTTCAGCCTCTTAGCTTCACTGTTTAGTTTTTTTGGGGGCAGTACTTGTTGTAGACGTATTGGGGTCTTTTTTTAGAAATTATTAATACATTCGTCAATATCTGTATAGATTTCTAGCTCAGTGTACCAGTCAATGTTTGTCACTGCTGCTGTGAAGTTATTAATGGCTACCTCATTGTGAAGTCTGAAAGTGATTTTTAGTAGTGTCTTGGGGTAATTTCCCAAGATTTGTGATGAGGAAGGTAGGGAAAGTGATCGGGGTATTATCTGTGATTATGCTTGATTTTAAAAGGGGATATGGTGTTGATTCCAGATGTGGTCTAGTAGGGAAACACTAGTCTTGTAACTCTTGTAGGTTTTGTTGCTGCGGGTAGCAACATGCAGTTACTCATAGTGTTTGTGAATTCAGAACGTGTGGGTCCTGGTCTTGCGGGAGATTTATATTAAATTTCTCCAGAGAGTAGTAAGTGATCTTTGTTCATGCTTGCATCAGTTATCATGCTTCCTAGGTTTTCACTAAAACGGCTATGTTTGACTGGAACTCTGTAGATGTTTATCACTGTGAGAGGTTTTTGTAGGTATTTGGATTTGAATTTAGCTATTATATATTCCCCAGTTCATCCCTTGTGCAAGTATTAGTGATACTTTTTTAGTTGGTCTGAGTAGTATATAGCTGTCCCAAACCCCCTTGTTGGTCTGGCCTACAGTTGTGTATGGCTGTGTAACCAGGAATGGCATAGACATCTGTAGTATCTGGCTTTAGCCAGGTACAGAGTAATGATGGATATACTGGCATGCAGGAAATTTAGTAATGTTTATGAGGTCATCGTAATTTTTTACTTAAAGATCTGATATTGTATTTTAAAGAAGTTATGTTTTTGTGGCTCTGAGAAGTGCCTTTAATTGTTCTGCTGTGTAGTAATTACAGTTACTGTTTGATTCATTTAAGTCATTCAATAAGAGGTTGGTATCAGGATAAATGCTGGTTATCATAGATTTATAGTGAATCTTTTAGTTAGAATTAAGTATAAGAAAAAAGTAAATACACCTAACATCCGACTTATGACCGAGTTCGGTTCGAGAAACCGGTCGTAATCGAAATGGTCGTAAGTCGAACTTTACTACTGAATATCAACAAAACATTTTGTAATGACTTTATTTTATTGCTTTATTTTGGTGGTTTTTAAAGTTTTAAATTTACCTTTTATGCTGTTAGTACAGTCCTCCCTCACAAATCCGGCATCAATGGGGCCTGTAGTGTGCTGGATTACTGAGTTTGAGTTTGCCAGATTACAGAGTGGTTAGGTTAGAATACACTTAATAAAATTAGCCAACTTGACTTACACAAAGTTCATTGAACAAACGGTTAAAATCGAACATTTCCTCTGCTTTGAGCTCAATTTCAAGGTACTTTTCATCATGAAAGCAATCAAAAATCATGTCTATTTCTGTAATATATCTTCCATTCTATCAAATGAGTCTAAAAAAACGATAATACAACCATAAAAACCATACAAAAACATACGCAAAGGCGGCTAATGGCTGAGGAGTGAACTCCCTTATTTATCGTGCGTCTTTTTTTATTTTTCTTGTACATTAAGAAGCATATTTCTATCATACATTTACCAAGTTTCAATGAGATAGCCCAACAAACAACCGAGAAAAAAAAATATTTACCAAAAATCATATATGGCAAGCCCAAGCCAGGTACTGGAAATAAGTCACTTTGTCTTACTTTTCTGGGTTTTTCCTAGGTTCTTTATACATACACTGTTATGTATGATAATCTGTGTAACTATTTGTGTAAACCTGAATAAACTTATTTACTTTCTAGTCTGTCAACTGAGTAACAAGAAAACCCCCCATTCACTTATTTCAACTACCCAATAAAGTGGTCAGAAATTGGGAATTTGGCCGATTTTACACAAATTTCAACAGATCCACTTTCAAAATAGGATCCAGAATAAACAATGTAGACATTCCGGCACCAAAATAAAATTTTCTCGTTCATTGTCATTTGGGTACAGGCCCCTCTTATATTACTCTTGTTTTCCATTTGGAATTTTTATTCACCAAAAAATAGAAGATTTACTG
Organism: Cherax quadricarinatus; assembly: GCF_026875155.1. Classification (NCBI taxonomy): domain Eukaryota; kingdom Metazoa; phylum Arthropoda; class Malacostraca; order Decapoda; family Parastacidae; genus Cherax; species Cherax quadricarinatus. The sequence continues at coordinate 1,525,678 of NC_069458.1, read as the reverse complement.
TTATGCAGACTACTGCATTATTGTAATAATTGTATAAAAAAATGCAATCCATTCTTTACTCCCTACTGGAATTTGGACTGGCAGGCGGACAGGTATTGGACGGTGACGTCATTTGTTTACTCTTGACCTTCGCTAAAGAATAGAACATTTTCGCTACTGTGAGTCGAATTTCAAGGTACTTTTCTTCATGAAAGCAATCAAAATCATATCTATTTCTGTTTAAAATTCTTTCATTTTATCAAAAAGAGACCGAAAAATGAGAATATAACCATAACAACCATACAAAAATATACCCTAAGTGGGGCCCCTAATGGCTGAGAAGTGAACTCCGCTATTTATGGTCTGATTTCTTTCATTTTTGGTGTACTGAAGAAGTATCTTTCCATCATACATTTTCCAAGTTT
>NC_069458.1:1491302-1524774 GCF_026875155.1 Cherax quadricarinatus | reverse complement strand
CCTTGGGGAAAGGTTTGCCAGTCTTTGGCCATCTAAACTATTGTGTCTGCTTTCTTCTTTGCCCTTCCCCAACTTCATGACTTTGCATTTGGCAGGGTTAAATTCAAGGAGCCAGTTCCCTGGACCAGGCTTGTAGCCTGTCCAGATCTCTTTGTAGTCGTGCCTGATCCTCTCCGATTCGATTCTTCTCATTAACTTCACATCGTCTGCAAACAAGGACACTTCTGAGTCTATCCCTTCCGTTATGTCGTTCACGTATACCAAAAAACAGCACAGTCCTAGGACTGCCCCCTGTGGAACCCCGCTTGTCACAGGCCCCCCAAACTCTGACACCTCGTCGTGTACCATGACTCGTTGTTTCCTCCCTGTCAGATATTCTCTGATCCATTGCAGTGCCTTTCCTTTTTATGTGTGCCTGGTCCTCTAGCTTTTGCAGTAACCTCTTGTGAGGAACTGTGTCGAAAGCCTTCTTGCAGTCCAAAAATACGCATCGATCCACCCCTCTCTCTCTTGTCTTACTTCTGTCACCTTGTCAAAAAACTCTAGTGGGTTTTTGTGACACAGGATTTTCCTTCCCTGAAACCGTGCTGGTTGTCAATTATACACTTGTTTTTTTTCCAGGTGCCCCACCACTCTCCTCCTGATGACCTTCTCCATGACCTTGCATACTATACACGTTAGAGATACAGGTCTGTAGTTTAGTGCCTCATGTCTGTCTCCCTTTTAAAATTGGGACTACATTTGCCATTTTCCATACCTCAGGGAGTTGCCCAGTTTCAAATGATGTGTTGAAGATCTTTGTTAATGGCTCACACAATATCTCTGCTCCCTCTTTAAGGACCCATGGAGAGATGTTGTCTGGTCCCACCGCCTTTGAGGTGTCAAGTTCGCATAGCAGCTTCTTCACCTCCTCCTTGGTTATATGTACCTCATCCAGCACTTGCTGGTGGCCCCCCTGTTCTGATTTCTTGGAGTCCTACTGGTTTCCACTGTAAATACCTCTTTAAAAACTTGTGTTGACTCCTGACATACCTCTCGGCGTTTCTTGTGAATTCCCCATCACCCTTCCTCAGTCTTGATTACCTGGTCCTTTACTGTTGTTTTCCTCCTGAATGGCTGTACAACAGCTTCGGGTCAGTCCCTTTACTTTTGATGCTAGTCATTTTCATATTGTCTCTGAGCCTCCCTTCTTATCTGTGCATATTCGTTTCTGGCTCTTCGGTGATTTCTTTTATTTTTCCCGAGTTCTCTGTCTTCTGTAACCTTTTCCATTCTCTAGTACACCTAGTTTTTGCCTCCCTAAAACCCCTTTGGGTGAACCAAGGACTCGTTCTGTTCTTCCCATTATTTCTGTTTCCCTTGGAACAAACCTCTCCTCGCCTCCTTGCTTTTTTGTTGCTACATAGTCCCTCATTTCTTGTACGGTTTTCCCTGTCAGTTCCCTCTCCCACTGAATGTCTTGAAGGAAGTTCCTCATGCCTGAGTAGTTCCCCTTTTGTAGTTTGGTTTTTTCCCAGCCTATCCTGCTACTCTCTCCATTTTGGAGCTCAACTATGTAGTCGAAGCACAGAACCACAATGATCACTAGCCCCCGGGGGGCCCCTTTCATACATGATACCCTCGATGTCCGAACTACTCATGGTGAATAAAAGGTCCAACCTTGCTGGTTCATCCTCTCCTCTCTCTCTGGTAAGTGTCTCTAACATTTTTGATGCATGGGGTTCTCCAGTACCACATCCATCATCTTGGCCCCCCATGTTTCGGGACCCCCATGGGGCTCCAGGTTTTTTCCAGTCAATCCCCCTTGTGATTGAAATCACCCATAACTAGTAACTTTGCTCCCCCCATGTGTGCTCTCCTGGCCACCTCGGCTAGTGTGTTGATCATTGCTCTGTTGCTCTCATCGAAATTCTTTCTCTTGGCCTCCTGCAGTTTCTGTGGTGGGTTGTACATTACTGCAATTATCACCTTATGTCCCTCAGACTGGATTGTTCCTACTAAGTATTTCCCTTTCGCCCATGCCATCCATTCCTTCCATTTTCTCAAAACCCCACTGGTTTTTTAATGAGCAGTGCAACTCCTCCTCCCCCTCTCCTCCCTCTGTCTTTCCTGAAGATTTGATATCCGGATGGAAAGATTGAATCTGTTATTACTCTGGTGAGTTTTGTTTCTGGTGATGTGCTATTATGTCTGGGGATTCTTTTTTGATTTTTCGTGCCACTCCTCATACTTGTTTGTTATTCCATCTGCATTTGTATACCACCCCTTCAACTTCTTTTCTAAGACTGTGGTCTGGGAAGTATATTGGGTTGGGGAAGTGGGAGACCTGGTAAGGGAAAACTATGGGTTTGTTGCTGTGGGGGTGAAGTTTGTAATGTAGTGGGTGGGGCATTGGATGTGGCAGGGGTGTTTTGATTTAGATGTTTGGTTTTGCACTGGGGATGACCTGGTTGGAGGCTTCTATAGAAAGTTGTGAGGGAGGCTGTATTAGATCTTCTTCCTGGGCCCTGGGATCTCCTGTCTGTCTTCTCCATCCCCTCTGTGTGTGTGTGTGTGTGGTGTGTGTGTGTGTGTGTGTGTGTGTGGGGTGTGGGGTGTGTGTGTGTGTGTGTGTGTGTGTGTGTGTGTATGTGTGTGCACTCACCTAGTTGAGATTGCATGGGTCGAGTCCAAGCTCCTGTGTGTGTGTGAGTACTCACCTAGTTGTACTCACCTAGTTGAGGTTGCAGGGGTCGAGTCCAAGCTCCTGGCCCCGCCTCTTCACTGGTCGCTACTAGGTCACTCTCCCCTGAACCATGAGCTTTATCGTACCTCTCCTTAAAGCTATGTATGGATCCTGCCTCCACTACATCGCTTCCCAAACTATTCCACTTCCTGACTACTCTGTGGCTGAAGAAATACTTCCTAACATCCCTTTGATTCAACTGTGTCTTCAGCTTCCAACTGTGTCCCTGTGTTGCTGTGTCCAGTCTCTGGAACATCCTGTCTTTGTCCACCTTGTCAATTCCTCTCATTATTTTGTAAGTCGTTATCATGTCCCCCCTATCTCTCCTGTCCTCCCGTGTCGTCAGATTGATTTCCCTTAACCTCTCCTCATAGGACATACCTCAAACTCTGGGACTAGTCTTGTTGCAAACCTTTGCACTTTCTCTAGTTTCTTACATGCTTGGCTAGGTGTGGGTTTTCCCAAAATGGTGCCCGCATACTCCAATATGGGCCTAACGTACAAAGGTGTACAGGTCCTGAACGATTCCTTATTTAAAATGTCGGAATGCTGTTCTGAGGTTTGCCAGGGGCCCATATGCTGCGGCAGTTATTTGGTTGATGTCTGCTTCAGGAGAAGTGCCTTGGGGTTATACTCACCCCAAGATCTTTTTCCCTTGAGTGATGTTTGTAGTCTCTGGCCCCCTAGACTGTACTCCGTTTGCGGTCTTCTTTGCCCTTCCCCAATCCTCATGACTTTGCACTTGGTGGGGTTGAACTCCAGGAGCCAGTTGCTGGACCAGGTCTGCAGCCTGTTCAGATTCCCTTTGTATTTCTGCCTGGGCTTCATCGAATGAACTCTTCTCATCAACTTCACGTCATCTGCAAACAGGGACACCTCGGAGTTTATTCCTTCCGTCATGTCGTTCACAAATACCAAAACAGCACTGGTCCCCAGGACTGACCCCTGTGGGACCCCGCTGGTCACAAGTGCCCACTCTGACACCTCGCCACGTACCATTACTCGCTGCTGTCTTCCTGACAAGTATTCCCTGATCCATTGCAGTGCCTTCCCTGTTATCCCGGGCTTGGTCCTCCATTTTTTGCACTAATCTCTTGTGTGGTACTGTGTCAAACGCCTTCTTGCAGTCCAAGAAAAGCAATCCACCCACCCCTCTCTCTCTTGTCCCTTTCTGCTGTCACCATGTCATAGAACTCCAGTAGGTTTGTGACACAGGATTTCCCATCTCTGAACCATGTTGGCTGCTGGTGATGTGTTTTGGGGTGTGGGTTTTGGGGTGTGTGTTTTTGGTGTGTGTGTGTGTGTGTGTGGTGTGTGTGTGTGTGTTTGTGTGTGGTGTTTTGTGTGGTTTTGGTGATGTTTTGTGTATGAGTGTTGTGTGTGTGTGTATGAGTGTGTGTGTGTGTGTGTGTGTGTGTGTATGAGTGTGTGTTGGGGTATGAGTGTGTGTGTGTGTGTTTTGTGTATGAAATGTGTGTGCATGTGTGTGGTGTATGAGTTTGTGTATGTGTGTGTGTACTCACCTAGTTGAGGTTGCGAGTCGAGTCCGAGTCCGAGCTGAAGAAATACTTCCTAACATCCCTTTGATTCATCTGTGTCTTCAACTTCCAACTGTGTCCCTTGTTACGTGTCCAGTCTCTGGAACATCCTGTCTTTGTCCACCTTGTCAATTCCTCTCAGTATTTTGTAAGTCGTTATCATGTCCCCCCTATCTCTCCTGTCCTCCAGTGTCGTCAGGTTGATTTCCCTTAACCTCTCCTCATAGGACATACCTCGTAGCTCTGGGACTAGTCTTGTTGCAAACCTTTGCACTTCTCTGTTTCTTTACATGCTTGGCTAGGTGTGGGTTCCAAACTGGGGCCGCATACTCCAATATGGGCCTAACGTAAACGGTGTACAGGGGCCTGAACGATTCCTTATTAAGATGTCGGAATGCTGTTCTGAGGTTTGCCAGGCGCCCATATGCTGCAGCAGTTATTTGGTTGATTGTGCGCTTCAGGAGATGTGCCTGGTGTTATACTCACCCCAAGACCTTTTTCCTTGAGTGATGTTTGTAGTCTCTGACCCCCCTAGACTGTACCCATCTGTGGTTTTCTTTGCCCTTCCCCAACCCTCATGTGTGTGTGTGTGTGTGTGTGTGTGTTTTGGTGTGTGTGTGTGTGTGTGTGTGGGGTTTTGTGTGTGTGTGTGTGTGTGTGTGTGTTGTATGTGTGTGTGTGTGTGACTCAACAATCAATATTTGCACCAATAACTCACTACAGGTTGTGACCGGGTGTGGAAGTGTGAATTGCTCATTACTCTAACATTTTTTCATGATTGTAGCCATGTATAAACGTAAGTAACCATTCTTACAGTATTCATTACCTTTGTAACTTGTGAGTTCATTACCTTTGTAACTTGTGAGTTCATTACCTTGTACCTAGTTCAGCTATCAAAACTTTGGGGCCCAGTCCCTGGACCCATTATGTACTTCTGTAATCTGTAAATACCTTTGTAACTTGTCATGATTGTGACTAGACCTACCTGGAGTTCATTACCTTTGTAAATTGTGAGTTCATTACCTTTGTAAATTGTGAATTCATTACCTCTGTAACTTGCTCAGCTATCAAAACTTTGGAGCCCAGTCCCTGGACCCATTATGTACCTCTGTAATCTTTTGACTACCGCCCACAGGATGGGTATGGGGTGCATAATAAACATATTAAACTAACTAACTATGTTTACCCATCAGTAAATGGGTACCTGGGTGTTAGTCCACTAGTGTGGGTGTTATCCTGGGACACTGACCTAATTTTCTTGAAATACTCTGCATAACAAGTGGCTTTCTATACAATAGTATATCACTGATGTCAGCTAGGCCTGTATACCTTGTACATGTATGTGTAGTAAATAAAGATATTATTATTATTATTATTATTATTATTATTATTATTATTATTATTATATTATTTTCTCAGTTGTTTGCTGGGCTATCTTATTCAAACTTGGACAATGTATGATGGAAAGATACTTCTTCACGTACACCAAAAATGAAAGAAATCAGACCATAAATAGCGGAGTTCACTTCTCAGGGCCCTTAAGGGCGGCCCTTAGCGGTATATTTTTGTATGGTTGTTATGGTTATATTCTCATTTTTTTTGGGCTCATTTGATAGAATGAAAGATATATTACAGAAATAGATATGATTTTGATTGCTTTCATGAAGAAAAGTACCTTGAAATTCGACTCACAGTAGCGAAAATGTTCTATTCTTTAGCGAAGGTCAAGAGTAAACAAATGACGTCACCGTCCAATACCTGTCCGCCTGCCAGTCCCCAAAATTTCCCGTACGGGAGTCAAGAATGGATTGACATTATTTATACAATTATTACAATAATGCAGTAGTCTGCATAACAGTAAATCTTCTATTTTTTGGTGAATAAAAATTCCAAATGGAAAACAAGAGTAATATAAGAGGGGCCTGTAGCCATGACTAATGAACAGAGAAAATTTTATTTTGGTGCCAGGAATGTCTACATTGTTTATTCTGGATCCTATTTTGAAAGTGGCATCTGTTGAAATTTGTGTAAAATCGGCCAAATTGCCAATTTCTGACCACTTTATTGGGTAGTTGAAATAAGTGAATGGGCGGTTTCTTGTACTCAGTTGACAGACTAGAAGTAAATAAGTTTATTCAGGTATACACAAATAGTTACACAGATTATCATACATAACAGTGTATGTATAAAGAACCTAGGATAACCCAGAAAAGTAAGACAAAGTGACTTATTTCCAGTACCTGGCTTGGGCTTGCCATATATGATTTTTGGTAAATATTTTTTTTTCTCGGTTGTTTGTTGGGCTATCTCATTGAAACTTGGTAAATGTATGATAGAAAGATGCTTCTTAATGTACAAGAAAAATAAAAAAGACGCACGATAAATAAGGGAGTTCACTCCTCAGCCATTAGCCGCCTCTTTGCAGTATGTTTTTGTATGGTTTTTATGGTTGTATTATCGTTTTTTTAGACTCATTTGATAGAATGGAAGATATATTACAGAAATAGACATGATTTTGATTGCTTTCATGATGAAAAGTACCTTGAAATTGAGCTCAAAGCAGAGGAAATGTTCGATTTTTACCGATGTTCAATGAACTTTGTGTAAGTCAAGTTGGCTAATTTTATTAAGTGTATTCTAACCTAACCACTCTGTAATCTGGCAAACTCAAACTCAGTAATCCAGCACACTACAGGTCCCATTGATGCCGGATTTGTGAGGGAGGACTGTACTAACAGCATAAAAGGTAAAGTAAAACATGAAACACCAAAATAAAGCAATAAAATAAAGTCATTACAAAAATGTTTTGTTGATATTCAGTAGTAAAGTTCGACTTACGACCATTTCGACTTACGACCGGTTTCTCGGAACCGAACTCGGTCATAAGTCGGATGATAGGTGTATTTACTTTGTCTTATACTTAATTCTAACTATAGATTCACTATAAATCTTATGATAACCAGCATTTATCCTGATACCAACCTCTTATTGAATGACTTAAATGAATCAAACAGTAACTGTAATTACTACACAGCAGAACAATTAAAGGCACTTCTCAGAGCCAACAAAAACATAACTGTCTTTAACTACAATATCAGATCTTTAAGTAAACATTACGATGACCTCATAGCATTACTAAATTTCCTGCATGCCAGTATATCCATCATTACTCTGTACCTGGCTAAAGCCAGATACTACAGATGTCTATGCCATTCCTGGTTACACAGCCATACACAACTGTAGGCCAGACCAACAAGGGGGTGGCACAGCTATATACTACTCAGACCAACTAAAATGTATCACTAATACTTGCACAAGGGATGAACATGGGGAATATATAATAGCTAAATTCAAATCCAAATACCTACAAAAACCTCTCACAGTGATAAACATCTACAGAGTTCCACAGTCAAACATTAGCCGTTTTAGTGAAAACCTAGGAAGCATGATAACTGATGCAAGCATGAACAAAGATCACTTACTACTCTCTGGAGACTTTAATATAAATCTCCTGCAAGACCAGGACCCACACGTTACTGAATTCACAAACACTATGAGTAACTGCATGTTGCTACCAGCAGCAACAAAACCTACAAGAGTTACAGAGACTAGTGTTTCCCTACTAGACCACATCTGGATCAACACCATATCCCCTTCAAAATCAAGCATAATCACAGATAATACCACAGATCACTACCCTACCTTCCTCATCACAAATCTTGGGAAATTACCCCAAGACACTACTAAAGTCACTTTCAGACTTCACAATGAGGTAGCCATTAATAACTTCACAGCAGCAGTGACAAACATTGACTGGTACACTGAGCTAGAAATCTATACAGATATTGACGAATGTATTAATAATTTTCTAAAAAAAGACCCAATACGTCTACAACAAGTACTGCCCCCAAAAAAACTAAACAGATGACAGCTAAGAGGCTGAACAGTCCCTGGCTAACACCCAGCAACCTCAAATCCATAAATACAAAGCACCTATACGAAAAACAGTACAGAATGGGTCACATAACCAGAGACCAAACAAAACGTTACTCGTCAATCCTAACCAGCCTGATAAGAAGGGCAAAAAAATTGTATTATGAGAACAGATTATCCAACTTATGAGGTGATACAAAAAAGACCTGGAAAACCCTAACAGAAATTCTAGGAGCAAAAAAGATATCACGAAATAGCGATATTGAATTAACAAAACCAGATGAACCAAAACTACTACCAACTGAAACAGTAAACAGACTCAATAATTTCTTCTCCACTATAGGAAAAAACCTTGCCAATAAAATCCCAAGCTCAGATACCCCACCCAGTGACTACCTCACTGGCAACTACCCGAACACACTGTTCCTAGCTCCGACTAACCCTACTGAAGTCTCCCTTATTATCAACACACTAAAAAACAAGGCAGGAGATTTAAACACTTTACCACCCTTCACATAGAAAAAAGCATCACAAGTATACTATCACCAATCATTGCAACACTCTTTAACAAATCCATAGAATCCTCTACCTTCCCTACATTTCTCAAAATAGCAAGGGTCACCCCAATCCATAAAGGAGGAGACCAAACAGACTTGAATAACTATAGACCAATATCCAACTTACACCCTCTCTCTAAAATCTTCAAAAAATTTATTCATAAGTGAATCTATTCCTACCTCATCTCCCAAAACATACTCAACCCCTGCCAATTTGGGTTCAGGCCTAATAAAAATACTAACAATGCTATTATACACATGCTAGAACATGTATACACTGCAATAGAGAAAAAAGAAGTCCCACTGGGGATCTTCATTGACTTACGTAAAGCTTTTGATACAGTTGACGATCACTTGCTCCACATAAAGTTGTCACACTATGGTATAAGAGGGCACTTCCTCAACTACCTAAAGTCATACCTCAGCAACAGAAGCCAATATGTGTATACAAATGGGGCAAACTCTTCCGCACAGGCAATTACAGTTGGTGTCCCACAGCGAAGCGTCCTTGGCCCTCTTCTCTTTCTCATATACATAAATGACATACCAAATGCTTCACAACTACTCAAACCCACACTGTTTGCAGAAGACACTAATTATGTCTTCTCTCACCCGAGCCCAGTCATGCTAGCCAATACTGTAAACACTGAATTACAGAAAATATCTACCTGGATGAGGACTAACAAACTTACTCTAAACATTGACAAAACCTACTTCATTCAGTTTGGTAACAGAGCTACAGATGTCCCTCTTAACGTAATGATAAATGGATCATCTATCACAAAGCTCACAGAGGGAAAATTCTTAGGAATCCACCTTGATAACAGACTCAAATTTCCAACACATATACAACAAATTTCCAAGAAAATTTCCAATACCGTAGGCATACTATCGAAGATATGGTACTATGTTCCACAGTCAGCCCTCCTGGCCCTATACCACTCACTTATTTACCCCTATCTCAACTATGGAATTTGTGCATGGGGCTCAACAACAATAAACCATCTCAGACCACTAATTACCCAACAAAAGGCTGCAGTCAGAATGATAACAAATTCCCACTACAGGCAGCACACTCCACCAATATTCAAAACTCTAAACCTACTCACCATTTAAAACATCCATACTTATTACTGCACCTGTTACATACATAGAACACTTAACTCTGATATAAACCCTCCCTTCAAATGTCTCCTTACCAACCTCAACAGAACACATGACCATAACACAAGACACAGATCACTCTTTGATGTTCCTCGTGTCCACATCACACTATGCAAAAACTCAATGAACATAAAAGGCCCTAAAATCTGGAGTTCATTACCTGTAAATATAGAAGAAACACTAACTGTTTATAAATTCAAGTCTCTTCTCAAAAATCACTTTCTCACCCACAACCACATAAATACTGAATAACTGTATCTTACAAATAGTATATCATAAAATTTCTCATAATTGTGTCACATAAATGTGTAACCTGAGACGCAATCAAACTTTGTTATTTTTAATTGCTTTACCTAACAGAACACTCCATTCTACTGAATGTACAGCAATGCATGCAACCATATGTCCTGTCTTTGTTACTCAAGCTTAACCCTTTGGGGGTCAACAGGCCCTCTCCGAGACTCGTTCTCGGGGTCAGCCAAATATAAAAAAAAAAAAATTCTTATGATAAGATAGAGAATCTTTTCCGATCATAATGACACCAAAAGTATGAAATTTGATGGAAAACTTATGGAATTATGCTCTTGCGAAGTTAGCAGTCTCGCCGATGTTTACGTATTGGCGATTTTGCCCACTTTGAGCCCCATTTTCGGCCAATTCCACTGTACTACTCGACAAAAAACATGAATATTTCGCTAGAACTCCATTTTTTCTATCGAATGAGTGCAAGAAACCACCTATTTACCAATTGGAACTATCCAGTACAGTGGTCAGAATTTAGCAATTTTGCCAATTTCACACAAATTTCAAAAGATGCCAATTTCCGAATAGGGTCCAGAATAAACAAGATAGACATTACTGGCACTAAAATGACATTTCCTCTGTTCATTAGTCATGTCTCAAGGCCCCTCTTACATTCTTTTGCATTCCACTTTGAGTTTTTATTCTCACAAAAAAATAGAAGATTTACTGTTATGCAGACTACTGCATTAGTGTAAAAAATGGTATAAATAATATTGGCTCACTTGCGAAAGAATATTAGACTCACCAGTTGATGTGTATTGGACGCTTGGCACGATTTGTTTACTTTTGAACTTTGGTAAAAATCAAACATTTCTGCTACTTTGAGCTCAATTTCAAAGTACTTTTATTTGTAAAACCAGTCAAAATCATGCCAATTTCTGTAACATGTCTTCCATTCTATAAAATGAGACCAAGAAAACTAGAATACAACAATAAATACCATACGAAAATGCTGTGCAAAGTCGCTGTTTATTCCAAAAAACTGGTCAAAGTTTTTTTTTTCTCATTACGCACTGTGTGCTGCAGGATTTTTTTTATACTGTGCACACTGACCACATAGACCCATTCTTTCATACATAGGCCTACCAGCTTTCTCCCACTAGATTTGAGGGCGCAAGAATTTAGGCGCACAAGTACGTCAAAAACCCTGGGTCGTAAGCCATACTAGTACGGCCGAAACCCTCAAAGGGTTAATTGTTATCTGTTTACAATAATGTTTTACCACTGAATACATCATTGCTTGGTTAATCTTAAGTTAATTTTAAGCCTGCCCATAATGCTCTGCATACAAGGGGCTTTGGCATGCTGCACTTTACTGTATTCTTTTGTACTTCTCTATATCATGTTCAAATTAATAAATAAATAAATAAATAAATAAATAAAGTATGCCTACAGTCTTGGAGATTTTCTTGGTGATTCGTTGTATGTGTGTCCTGAACATAAGACTACTGTCAAGGTGGATACCTAGGAATTTTTCCTCTGTCAGTCTTGTGACTGATGATCCATTTAGTGTTACGTTAATTGGATCATTTGCAGCTTTGTTTCCAAACTGAATGAAATAGGTTTTATCAGTGTTCAGGGTAAGTTTGCTAGTCATCATCCAGGCAGATATTTTCTGCAATTCGGCATTGGCTGTGTTTGCTAGTATGACTGTGTTTGGGTGGGAAAAGACATATGTAGTATCATCTGCAAATAATATGGGTTTGAGTAGCTGTGATGCATTCAGTAGATCATTGATGTAGTTGAGAAAGAGGAGTGGTCCAAGGACACTCCCTTGTGGGGCTCCTACTGTGATTGGTTGAGTGGAAGAGTTTGCATCATTTGCATACACATATTGAGTTCTGCTGCTAAGATATGATTTTAGGTAGTTGAGGGAGTGGCCTCTGATACAATAGTGCATTAATTTGGAGTACAGCAGTCAGGACCGGATTACTGCATAGGCAAACGAGGCATTTGCCTAGGGCCCCGCGCATTTGGGGGCCCCGCTGTCCAAGGGGTTCAGGGGACATCCAAGACTGCGCACATGGTGCAAGTGCAAAGGGGTCCCTACCTAAAAAGTTCAAGTGTTTGGAGAGTAAAATTGATTTTTAAAAATTAATCAAAACAAAAATAAATAATGAAATAAAATAAAATAAAAATAAATAAACCTAACCATAGATGGCAACACTCAACACGCCTTTGTTTACATCAGAACAGCTGTGTTTTCCCACTAATGGGTGAGTATGGGAGATTCCTCTCCAATTTTCTGTAGTAATTACACGTTATCTAGACTTGTACTGTGACAAATTAACTGAAGTGTTGTTGATAGACATTGATGTGTATGGATAAATGTTTGTTTTCGCCTCTAAATGTTAAGGGAGGTACCTGATAGGGTTACTTGACCAGTAAAGACGCATGGACCAGTAAAGATGCATTTTTGGTAAAAATACTATAAAGAAAAACCTAAAAACGCAAACTGACTTCCGTTTGTAGGTTTTAAAAGCACTTTGTCCTGTCTTTAAGTCTTTATCATTTCAATAACAGATCTCAATTGATAGATGTTCTACATCATTTCCGTCGCAAATGCTTAGTTTTCAAGTTGCGATGGAAGTGTGATATAGAACATCAATTAATTTACTACATATTTCCCCAGAAACACATAAGCCACATCAGAAAATCGTTGGTTGGGTGAAACTGAAAATTGTCCCTGCATTCTTTAATTCTCATGTCCTTATCTATGGTGGTAGGCCATATATCATGCAAAACATAATGATTAGTTTAGTTATGAAAATGGTAATATAAATACCATTGTGCATTGTTCTTGGACTCAGTATGATTTCTGTTTAAGTAAATTGGAGATCAAGGAGGATGAATTAGTAAAATATTCGAAGCCCAAATCACTAACCTAATCTATGGTAAAAGTTCTGTATATGACTCCTTTCTCGTAACATTTTGAATTTTTAGATGCGCAGCCAGAGGAAAGGGGGCTACAAGGGCCATATTCCCCCAATTGACAGAAAAAAAAAATTTAATAATAATTAAAAAATTAATAATAATTGATAATGAAAAATTTGTATTTGCATGATTACAGACAGTGATACAGCTTCATTATGGCATCTCGTGAACGTGATGTTGGACGTTCTTATGCGAGTGGGTCACAGAAAAGAAAGAAGAAAATTCAAGAAGAAGAAAATTAAAAGAAAGATGTAGGAAGCTGCAGAAAGATCACAGACATGCTCACGAAAACAGTTTCTGATGTTACCAGTACAGTTGAATCTGCAGATACGTCAGATCATACAGGAAGCCCTCCCTCCATTATTTCTCAGCCAGCATCTACTTCTTTTGTGTCTCCTCTCAATGTCTCAACTAACATTTCATCCACAGGATTTGTCTTAAAAGGTCCTGCCTCATGGCCAAATGTAATCCCAGATTCTCTACGTAATGCTTTCATTACAGAAAACTTCAGTCAAACTCTGAACATTGACTTTAGGAAATCAGCAAAGATTTATGATGATGGAAGTCGTCGTTGTTTAAAGTCATCTAAGTTTGATAGGAAGCTTGCAAATTCAGAAACTGTGAAAAGATCATGGATGGTATACTCTGAAAGCTCAGGAAAAGTGTACTGTTCAGCATGCAAGCTATTTTCTACCAAAGAAAATACCTTCACACAGGGGTTCAATGACTGGAAAAATTCCAAGCGTTTCGAGGAACATGAAAACAGCACCACTCACAGGAGCTGCATTTTAGCCAGTGTATTTCGTGCACAGAAAAAAGGCTTATTGGATTCTCATTTGGAAAGTCAAACTGAAAAAGAGCACACTTATTGGAGAAAAGTTCTAGAAAGAGCTTTTGCTGTTGTAAAATTCTTAGCTCTAAGAGGACTTGCTTTCCGTGGAGAAAATGAGGTTTTTGGTTCGGAAAACAATGGCAATTTCCTAGGGATCATAGAACTGTTAGCACAATTCGATCCATTCTTAGCAAATCATGTGTCACGCCTTGCGAATGCAGGAAGAGGCACTGTATCTTACATGTCATCTACTATATGCAATGAATTTATTGAACTGATGACTAAGAAGGTCCTCAATAACATCATAGCAGCTGTGAAAACTGCAAAATACTTTGCAATAAGTGTAGAATCAACACCAGATATTTCACATACAGATCAATTGACATTCATTGTTCGCTTTGTCGACTCCAGTGGTAAGCCTGTAGAGCGCTTTATAAAATTCATTCCTCTTTCAGGCCATGATGGAGAAACAATGATGAATGTAGTACTGGATACTCTGCTTGAACATGATCTCTCTATTATGGATTGCTGTGGCCAGAGCAACGACAATGCAAGTAACATGTTGGGTAAATATAATGGATTGCAAGCCCATATCAAGCAAATCAACCCACTTGCTGAATATGTGCCCTGCTCAGCACATTCTCTTAATCTTGTTGGGTCATGTGCTGCAGAGTGTTGTGTCACTGCAGTTTCATTTTTTGGACTTTTACAAGCACTCTTTAATTTTTTCTCTGCTTCAACGCATCGGTGGAGTATACTCAAGTCAACCATTCATGGAGATGTCATGAAATCATTATCAACAACAAGGTGGTCAGCGCAGCATGATGCAACACATGCTTTGAAAGACAGCTTTGCTGAAATACGTTCTGCTTTGATCCAAATAGCAGAGGATGAAGACCAGACAGCAACTACAAGAAGCGAAGCAGCCAGCTTAGCATCAAAATTGGAAGATTTTGAATTGGCCTTACTCTGTGTGCTTGGGACTGTATACTGGAACATTAAATGCCACGAACAAGACTTCAGAAAATTGAAATTGAAATGGCTACTTGTGCTAACCTCTATGCAGGCTTAGTGGAATTTGTAAGCTCACTTCACAATGATGAAGCTTTTTGAAATGTTTGAAGAGAAAGACTAAACTGCTGGTGAAAGACTACAGTTACCGGGCAGATCATCAGCGGTCAAGGAAGAGGAAACGCAATTTTGAAGAGCCAGACAATGAAATTGTGTTGCTACCAAGGCAGAAATGTAAGACAGCTACATACTTCGTCATTCTGGATTCACTGATTACAGAATTGGTGAAAAGAAATGAAATCTACCAGAATCTCAATGACAAGTTTGGATTTCTGTTCAAAATTACTACTATGCCAGATGCAGAATTGAGAGAAGCTGGATTAAAGTTGCAACAACACCTTTCAACAGATGATCAGGACACATTTTTTGAAGAAATAGTTCATTTTTCTGGGTATATGAATCAGATTAAAGCTCCACCTGAAAAATGTGCACCCTCAGCTGCTTTGAAACATTTAAGAAATGCATGTATCTCAGAAACCTTCCCTAATGTTGACATAGTGTATCGCCTTTATCTAACACTCCAGCTACTAAAATGTGAAGGAGAACGTTCATTTTCTGTTTTGAAAAGAGTGAAAAACCAGCCCTGTTCAACAATGAGCCAAGACAAATTGTGTAACCTAGCCTTGTTGACCATTGAGTCTGATCTAACAAGAAATATTGATTTTCCGAATATAATTGATGATTTTGCCAATATGAAATCCAGAAAAAAGTTTATTTAAGAAGTGCCTGTGAATATAAACAATTCTTTACTTTCTTGAGTTTATATGATTTGATAGTCTTATGCATGATGCAATGATAACAATAATGGTCAGTGATTTATAAAGGGAATAATAGTGCTGTAGTGGTTATGCTGAATATAATAGGTACATGATGTCACTACTTTAATAGCCTAATCTAGTAATATTATGCTATCTTGAGTTTATTCTCTTTAAAATGCATGATTTAACAAGATAGTTATAATGGCTGTTAGTAAATGGTTTTGGTTGTCTTGATGTACTTTCCCTATTAAATTTCATCTAAATAGCCAGAATGTATTTGATTAGACCTTAAACAGGCTCACACCGACCCCCCTCCCCCCACCACCAAGCTGGAAGGGGTCGCTTCGCTTAACCATAACTCAAAGGGGCCCCGCCAATCTGAATAGCCTAGGGCCCGGAGACTTCTTAATCCAGCCCTGACAGCAGTTCATGGTCGACCGTATCGAAAGCTTTACGTAAATCAATGAAAATGCCCAGCGGGACTTCTTTCTTTTTGAGTGCGGTATATATTAGTTCTAGCATGTGTATGATAGCATCATTTGTGCTTTTATTATTCCTGAATCCAAACTGACAAGGGTTTAATATGTTGTGTGAGATGAGGTAGGAACAGATCCATCTATAAATTAATTTTTCAAAGATTTAGAGAGCAGTGTAAGTAGAGACTGATCTATAGTTATTCAAGTCGGCTTGGTCACCTTTGTGGATCGGAGTGACCCTCGCTATTTTAAGGATTGTTGGGAAGGTAAATGATTCAATGGATTTGTTAAAGAGCATTGCAATAATTGATGGCAATACACCTACCATCCGACTTACGACCAAGTTTGGTTCCGAGAAACTGGTCGCAAGTCAAAATGTTAATAAGTCGAACTTTACTACTGAATATCGACAAAACATTTTGTAATGACTTTATTTATTGTTTTTATTTTGGTATTTCACGTTTTACTTTACTTTTTATGCTGTTAGTACTGCATTTTATACTGTAAGGTTTAGGATAAACACTATGTACAACACAAATAGTTGTTCATTTCCCAGAAATTTGGCATAAAAAACACGGTCGTAAGTCGAGTAGTCATAAGTTGAGCAGGTCGTAAGTCGGATGGTAGGTGTACTTGAGAAGCTTTTTTGTACATAAAAGCAGGGAAGTTGTTTATGTCTCCTGTCTTGTTTTTAAGGGTGTTTATGATGAGTGTAACTTCTATGGGGTTGGTTGGAGCTAGGAATAGCATATTTGGGTAGGTACCTATGAGATAGTCTGATGGACGGGTGTTTGCGCTTGGTATTTTGTTCACTAAATTTTTTCCTATGGTGGAGAAGAAAACAATGAGTCTGTTCACTGTTTCAGTAGGTGTGAGTAGGGGTTTATCTGGTTTTGTTAGTTTGATTGTCTTGTTTTTGGATAACTTTTTAGTTCCAAGAATTTCAGATAGACTTTTCCAGTTTTTTTCATACCACCTTTGATGATATGTAATCTATTTTCATAATACAGTAGGGACCCACTTTATGGCAGTTCGCCTTACGGCATTCCACTAATACGGCGATGTCAAATAATGGCCAAAATTTGCTATACGGCAAAGTCTTTCAAATACGGCGCGCCCCACCCGGTTTGTTTACATTCTTGGTGACCACATCTATGATGTCAGGAAACTTTTCAAAATTTCAAGTGTTTTAAAGTAACTGCATATTTTATATGTACTCTGATAATTATACTTATGTGTACCTGTACCTAAATATACTTACACACTGCGCTGGTGTGCAGGTGCACATTAAAATTGCTACGTCTCTCTACTCATGACGCCAATACTACGTAATAATAATCACTCTTGGGGACATTAAATGTCTTATTTTGCATTAATACAGGCATTTTCATTAATCCATCTATATTTTCCTCAAAATTATATATGAAACCCGTTACATAGCATATAAACATGATACATACACTCACAGAATAAAAATTGACATAATTATGAGATTTGTTTACAAGGCGGCTGTGTAGGTAGTGTCACAAGAATTACATTTTCTCAAGTCAAACTGGGGGATAACTGCAGAAAAAATATTCTTTTTGTATGCCTTCACACCTGTAAACCCCACATGGTAACCCTTATAGAGAATAAACTTGAACTGAATTGAATTGAATTGAAAATATATAGCAATTCACACGACACTTTTTGGGTTTTTTTTGCTTTTTGTTTGGATATAATAATAATAATAATTAATATAATAATAATAATATAATAATAATATAATAATAATAATGATAATAATATATTAATAATAATATATGCTTCTCTCTAAAAAATAGTGTGTTGCTTGTTTGTTTTATTCTGAATACACTTGTAAAAATTGGACATCAAATGTAAGAGTAATTTGTATTGTGAGGTATTATTTATTATTTTTTTTTTTTTTTATTATCACACCCGGCCGATTCCCACCAAGCAGGGTTGGCCAGTAAAAGAAAAACTATTCAACATATTCACTCCATCACTGTTTGCCAGAAGGGTGCTTTACACTACAGTTTTTAAACTGCAACATTAACACCCCTCCTTCAGAGTGCAGGCACTGACTTCCCATCTCCAGGACTCAAGTCCGGCCTGCCGGTTTCCCTGAATCCTTCATAAATGGTTACTTTGTCACACTCCAACAGCACGTCAAGTATTAAAAAACATTTGTCTCCATTCACTCCTAGTTTCAAACACGCTCACGCATGCCTGCTGGAAGCGTCCAAGCCCCTCGCACAACAAAACCTCCTTTACCCCCTCCCTCCAACCCCTTTCTAGGCCGACCTAACCCCCCTTCCTTCCCACTACAGACTGATACACTCTTGAATCATTTTTTCTGTTTCGCTCATTCTCTCTTACATGTCTGAACCACCTCAACAAACCCTTCCTCAGACCTCTGGACAACCGTTTTGGTAATCCCGCACCTCACTCCTAACGTGACCCAAACTACGAATTCTCCCGCATTATATTAACCACACATTGCCCTCAGACATGACATCTCCCACTGCTCCAGCCTTTCCTCGCTGCAACATTCATCACCCCGCTTAGTGCCATATAAAGGTTGGTTAATAATAACTTCATACAATTCCCTCTTTGCTTACAAGGACAAGTTCTTTGTTCTCTCCACAGACTCCTAGAAGTGCACCATCACTCTTTTTACCATTCAATTATATGATTCACCTCATCTTTCATAGACCATCCGCTGACACGTCCACTCCCCAAATATGATACGTTCACCTCCTCCATACTCTCTCCCTCCAAATCTGATATTCAATCTTTTCTTCTACCTTTCTTTTGTTATCTCATAACCTTACTCTTTCCTGTATTCACCTTTAATTTCTTCTTTTGCACACCATACCAAATTCTCCAACCAATCTCTGCCAAACTTCTTCTTCAGATCTCCCAAGAGCACAGTGTCATCAGCAAAGAGCAGCTGTGACAACTCCACTTGTGTGTGATTCTTTATCTTTTAACTCACGCCTTGCCAAGACCCTCGCATTTACTTCTCTACATCAAAAATACTCTCTATAAATATATTAAACAACCACGGGGTGACTCACACATCCTTGTCTAAGGCCTACTTGTACTGGAGAATAAAAAATTTCCCTCTTTCCTACATACTCTACTTGAGCCTCACTATCCTCGTAAAACTCCTTCACTGCTTTCAGTAACCTACCTCCTACACCATACACTTGGCAACATCTGCACATTGCCCCCCTATCCACCCTGTCATACGCCTTTTCCAAATCCATAAATTCCACAAAGACCTCTATAGCCTTATTAAATACTGTTCACTTTATGTTTCACTGGTAAACAAAACCCTGCCTTCGGGTCCACACAACCCCCTACCTTTCCTAAAGGCCTCCTTGTTCAATCTGCTATTTATTCTCCGTCTTAATCTTATTCTTTCAATTATAACTCTACCATACACTTTTCCAGGTACACTAACAGACTTAGCCCCTATAATTTTTGCACTCTCTTTTATCCACTTTGCCTTTATACAAAGGAAACTAGCATGCTCTCTGCCAATCCTAGGTACCTTACCTCTTCCATACGTTTATTAAAATGTTAATTGCACCAACCACTCCAAAATATATCCCCACCTGCTTTTAACATTTCTATCTTTATCCCATCAATTCTCCGTGACCGGGCTGCCTTTCCACCCCTTTCATTTTACCTACTGCCTCACGAACTTCCCCACACTCACAACTGGCTCTTCCTCACTCCTACAAGATGTTTTTCCTTCCTTTGCCTATACACGAATCACAGCTTCCACTATCTTCATCAAATTTAACAAACTCCTCAAAATATTCCTTCCATCTTCCCAATACCTCTAACTCTCCATTTAATAACTCTCCTCTCCTATTTTTAACTGACAAATCAATTTGTCTCTAGGCTTTCTTAACCTTGTTAATCTCACTCCAAAACTTTTTCTTATTTTCAAACAAAATTGTTGAGAACATCTCACCCACTCTATATTTGCTCTTTTTTACATTGCTTCACCACTCTCTTAACCTCTCTCTTTTCTCTATACTCTTCCCTCCTTGCATCACCTTTCTACTTTGTAAAAACTTCTCATATGCGAACTTTTTCTCCCTTACTACTCTCTTTACATTCATCCACCAAGCGCTCCTCTTCCCTCCAGCCACCCACTTTCCTTGTAACACAAAACTTCTGCTGAACACTACTAACACTACATTTCTTAAACCTACCCATTACTCTTCTACCCCTTGCCTAATGCTCTTCATTAGCCCATGCTATCCTCCAATAGTGTTTATATTCTGACCTAACTGCTCCTCTTTAGTTTATTAAACCTTCACCTCTCTCTTACCTGATGCTTCCTTATTCTCCTTGTTGTATCCCATCTCACCCCTTTTACTCTCAGTGTAGCTACAACTCGAAAGTGATCTGATGCTATCTGTGTGCCCCTCTAACAAAACATGTACTACATCTGAAGTTCTACTCATCAGTCTTTATTACCAATACATAATCAACAAACTACTGTTCATTTCTGCCTACATCATATGGTGTAATACTTATTTTATCCTCTTTTTTATTAAAATATGTATCTACCATATACTAAACCCTTTCTATACAAAGTTCAATCAAGGGCTCCCAGTATCATTTACACCTGGCACCCCATACTTACCATACCACACCCTCTCTAAAAGTTTCTCCTAATTTAGCATTTCATGTCCCCTACCACAATTAACTCTCGTCACTTGGTTTCAACAGGCTCCTATACATTCACTTAACATCTCCCAAAATCTCTCTCTCTCCTCTGCATTCCTCTCTTCTCCAGGTGCATACACGCTTATTATGACCCACTTCTCGCATCCAACCTTTACTTTATTATTATAATAATAAAATATTGAGGTAAATGTTTTACAAACTCTTACAAACATACATGAATGAACTAAAAGTAGACACATATTAATACGCATTTATTTTGCCTGACCAGGTGATCGCCCACTACCTGTTCAGTTTGTGTTCTTACATTGTCTGAACTCTGTATCTCGTTCTCTCTCTCATTTACTCTTTTGTTAACTAGTTGGCTCTCATTGACGATGGCATCTAAGCTTAGCTGTGATAAAAAGAGGAGTTGTAAGACTCTTGCTTTAAGTGCCAAGTTAGAGGATGATGGTGTGCCATTCTGATTTTATTTCAAATAAACCCCCTTTGGCACTCACCTCTCACACATTAATATTAATATTTTAAGGTAATTAATAAGTGTACTCTGTGTGTATCTTACTTTTATTGTGTTTTTAATGCCTATTTCTATTGCTAACTTATTATATGTTAGTGTAAACTTGTTGTCGGCATTTATTGCATATTTTTGTATGTGCTCTGATAATAATACTTGTGGACCTTTGTTGTAGCCAGGTTTCTCTGCTCAACCACCAGAGAAAATGTGTATGAATCTCCCGTTTGGCCCAGCCACTCCTCATTCTGTTTTTGTTTACAATTTTTGGCATGAATTATTCATTATTCTCCCTTCATTTATGATGACATCTAAAGGTAGTTGTTAGAATGATTAAATTCAGTAAACAAGGTATGTCAATGCTAATAATATGGCTCTGGGCCACAGTGTAGGTAGCAGGTAGGTGTAGCCCAGGCGAGTTACACCTACCGGCTACCTACACTGACTTCCTACAAATAAATACTACTCACCTCTCTTCCTACATTAAGACTACACATATTTTAAGGTAAATAATGAGTGTACTGTATCTGTATTTTAACTCTCTGGGCTGTTTTAACACTTTCAGGATCGACAGGCCCTCTCAGAGACTTCTCAGGGTCGGCCAAATTTCAAAAAAAAAAATTCTCATGAAAAGATAGAGAATGTTTTCTCAATCATAATGACACCAAAAGTATGAAATTTGATGGAAAATTTATGGAATTATGCTCTCATGAAGTTAGTGATCTCGACGATGTTTACGCATCGTCGATTTTGCCCACATTGAGCCCTATTTTCGGTCAATTCCAGTGTACTTGTCGACAAAAATTATAACTATTTCGCTAGAACTCCATTTTTTTTATCGAATGAGTACAAGAAAACACCCATTTACCGATTTCAACTATCCAATACAGTGGTCAGAATTTAGCAATTTTGCCAATTTCACACAAATTTCAAAAGATGCCAATTTCTGAATAGGGTCCAGAATAAACAAGACATTCCTGGCACTAAAATAACATTTCCTCTGTTCATTAGTCACGTCCCCATGCCCCTCTTACATTCTTCTGTTTTCCACTTTGAATTTTTATTCTCACAAAAAAATAGAAGATTTACTGTTATGCAGACTACTGCATTGGTGTAGAAATGGTATAAATATTATCAGCGCACTTGTGAAAGAATATTAGACTCACCAGTTGACGTGTATTGGATGCATAGCATGATTTGTTTACTTTTGAACTTTGGTAAAAATCGAACATTTCTGCTACTTTGAGCACAATTTCAATGTAGTTTTCTTTGTAAAACCAGTCATAATCATCTCAATTTCTGTAATATGTCTTCCATTCTATAAAATGAGACCAGGAAAACTAGAATACAACAATAAATACCATACGAAAATACAGTGCAAAGTCGGTTTTAATCCAAAAACACGGTCAGAGTTTTTTTTTCTCATTACGCACTGTGTGCTATTGGATTTTTTTATACTGTGCACACTGACCACAGAGACCCATTCTTTCATATGTAGGCCTACCAGCTTTCTCTCACTAGATTGGAGGGCGCTAGAATTTAGGCGTACTAGTACGTCAAAAACCCTGGAGCGTAAGCCGTACTAGTACGGCCGAAACCCTGAAAGGGTTAAATATCGTATATTAAGTATGAGATTGGGAACCAGGGCTACCTACACCTGACTTCCTACAAATAAGTACTACTCACCTCTTGCCCTACATTAAGATTGCAAATACTTTAAGATAAGTAATGAGTGTACTGTGTATGTATTTTACTTTTTGTATTTTTTAATCCCTAGTTCTATTACTAACTTAATATAATTTGGTGTAAACTTGTTGTCTGGCATTTATATGCATTTATAAATGGAAAAAATGGCGTTCTGCTTTCCGGCAATGTCTGCTTTCCGGCGATAGCCTAGAACCTAACCCGCCGTATAAGTGGGGCTCTACTGTACAATTTTTTAGACCTTCTTATCATGCTGGTAAGTGCTGACGAGTAATGTTTAGACTGTTCTCTAGTTATTTGACCCATTCTATACTGTTTTTCATATTTGTGCTTTGTGTTAATGGATTTGAGGATGCTTGGTGTTAGCCAGGGATTATTCAGTCTCTTTGCTGTGACCTGTTTAGTTTTTTTTGGGTAATGTTTGTTATAGAGGCTTTGGGCTTTTTATAGAAAATTATTTATACATTCATTCATATCTGTATATGTTTCGAGCTCATTTTGCCAATCGATGTTATTCATAGCTGCTATAAAGTTGTTAACTGCTGCCTCGTTATGTAGTCTGAAGGTTAGTTTAGTAATGTCTTGTGGCAGTTTGCCCAGATTAGTTATGAGAAAGATTGGGTAGTGGTCTGTAGTGTTGTCTGTGATTATGCCTGATTTTAAAGGGGATATGGTGTTTGTCCAGATGTGGTCTATTAAGGAGATGCTTGTCTCAGTGATTCTTGTAGGTTTAGATATTGCTGGTAGCAACAGGCAGTTACTCATTGTGTTTGTGAATTCGGTTACTTGTGGGTCCTGGTCGTGTAGTATGTTTATGTTGAAATCTCCTGTTAGTAGTAGGTGGTCTTTATTCATGTGTGCATCAGTGATCATGTTTCCTAGTTTTTCACTAAAGTGGTAAATGTTTGACTGTGGTACTCTGTAGATGTTTATGACTGTGAGGGGTTTTTGCAGACCTTTTGATTTAAATTTGGCTATGATATATTCTCCATGCTCGTCCCTAGTGCAAAATTTATTGATACATTCGAGTTGATTTTAGTAGTATACAGCTGTTCCTCCCCCTTGCTGGTCTGTTCTACAGTTGTGTATGGCTATGTAGCCAGGAATGGTATAGACATCTGTAATATCAGGCTTAAGCCAGGTTTCTGTGAGTGTGATGATTGATATATTGGAATGAAGGAAATTGAGTAATGCTGTATAGAAATTACAGTTGCTGTTTGATTTGCGTAATTCATTTAGCAAAAAGTTTACATCAGGATCTATGCCTGTAATCATAGGATGAGAGTAATTTTACAAACTAGATTTTCTTAGTAAAATAATATAAGATTTATATTAAATCTACAACTATACTTATGAATAAGACTCTGTAATTATTCTAAAACTTGTAGAAATTTAAAAGAAAAAGGGATTATTACAGAATAGATAATTCAGTTATACTCTTAAGCATCTAACAGCACCTTAATTATTTTAACAAATGTGTAGTTTATGAACTACGTAGATATTTACAGCTAAAATAAAGGAGCTAATGAATATAATAATTAAAGAATGTATATTAAAAAAAATCGTAAACCTGAGTATGCAAAACGCACCTGATATTTTAATACTACATGTGACTACATGGACAAGACGGAGGAAAAAAAAATATTAATTATACTCCTGAAAGTAGCCCTTTAAGTTGTTATGACACTAGAGTATAGCAATTATGAAATAATACGCGGTACATGTTATTGGTATATAGGAGAATTATTTCAGGGGGAAATGTAAAAAGGGGACTAAATTAAATAGTGGTAAAACAACCTTTAAATAGGATTCACAATGATATGAATTAATCTTGAGAGTAGGATCTTGCCCTTATAGCATAAGTTTGATCAATTTAATATCACTAAAGAAAATTATATTGAGTAGTGATACTAGCTTGAGAAGTGTTACAAGGAATTGCACAGTAGTGTGAGTAGAACATGACACTAGTTTGTTATTTTGTAGTTGGAAGCAAAGGCAAAATTCAGGTAAGATTAAAAAATTAAACAGTGCTTTAAGTAGGAATAAATGTGTAATACAGATATTATTAAAGAATAAGTATCTTATTAACATTTAAAACAGCCCAACATGTTGAAGTACGTAAAAGTATTTTTTTTTTTACCATTTGAAAAATGTGAGGAAAAAACTTTGATCTACATTTTTTTTAATATATTATTTGTAAAAATATATAAAAAATGTAGATCATACTTTTGGGGTACATTACGCATATGACAATAGAGTTAACAAGTATTAATAACATGTGAATGGAAACTGAGGAAGAAAAAACACAAATTGTGTCACACAAGGAACTGGTGGAGACACTGGGATAATGATGGTAGTATAAATACTATCCAGGAGGTGATAGTACAGGGATAGTTCAATAATGGCAAAACATACACAATGTAGAACAATGAATTGGATCAACTCATTACAGTCGACTCTTGTAATAGTCTGCATCAATGAAGGAATTCTAGTTCGTATTTCATTTGTAATATAGTGCAGCATGGCCTACATTTGGTTTTTCTTACTAGAATTAGTCATCACTACAAAGCACTGAGTGAATTTTATCATTATTCTCACGTTTTAGAATTTCTCACTCTTACAGGTGGCTGCAATTTTCTTGTGAACATCATTTATGTAATATATCTTTTTTTCTTTAATAGATAACATTTGAGTCTCTTTTTTCTTCTTGTGTGTGAAATCTGAGCATAACACTTTATTCTCCTTGATTCCCTAGTAAACCGTGATTCTTTTATTTCAGACACTGGCACATAACCTGTAGGTGTGAGTATATGAATCTGGAGAAAATTGTGCTTAGCGCTGGTAGGTTAATTCACTAGGAAAGAGTGTAAATACTGGTAATCACTACTGCATCGGCTAGCTTATCTTGCTCTGCTTTACATCTTGGTAAGCAAATAATTGGTCACCATTGGGTATCCATGTTTATTTGCAGTCCTGAAGATGCATCTTCATCTTCTTGTTTAGGGAATCCTAATTTGTTACTCTGTAACTGCTAGACTGAATTGAGGGTCTTGCCAAATCAGTTTTATGCCAGCTGATGTAAGCGTTTGTTCAAGGCTGTGATGATCTATAATTCTCAAGGTGAAGTAACTTGATTCAGGTTTGTTTTAGTTGTGCGGAAAGAACATATTTTTCACCACGAAGATTCAGGTTATCCACCTTTTAGGTGGTGATGTTAATTCTTTAGAGTGTCATGATCATAAAAAGTTCATACCTGGGAGCATTTCAGATGGGCTTAAATCCTTGAAGCAAGATAAGGTAGAGGGATCATCACGTTGTATTTTTTAGCCTGAGATTGCCTTGGTTGGTGGTGTAGGGAAGTCAGCATGTTTGTTGTTGGATGATTGGAGTCGCTCTGGTGGTGAGGGGTGAATGGCTGGACACCGGCGTCCTGCTGGTGTAGTTTCATGGAAATTTTAGTCGATTTCTAGGGGGGCTGCCATTGCTGGGTTTTCTTAGTGCTGTTTCTTCTACGAGTTGGTATCATAGTAGTATGGAGGGGTTGCTGTATGTTTTGGGTTGTTTGAAGAAACTAAATTAGTTAAGAGCTTGTAGTAGGTAGTCGTCTGGCAGCGGGGCTGTGCTTGAAGTTTGTGGGGTAGTCTTCACTCCAATCAGTAATTTTTCAGTTTGTAGGTATCACTGTTGTTTCTCTTGGGTCATGCTGGGTTCTACGTACGTTAGTGCAGTTATGATTGCAATTCTTCATTTAGTAGAGTAGTACATACACAATATATATATTGTGAATGTACTACTCTATTACTGTGCATGTATCCTTCTTTTTGTGTGTAGGAAAATGTATATTTCATGTGGTAAAAAAATAATTTTTCATACTTTTGGGTGTCTTGAACGGATTAATTTGATTTCCATTATTTCGAAAGGGGAAAATTAATTCAACCTATGATCATTTCATCTTACGATGGGCTCTCAGGAATGGATTAATATCGTAAGTCGGGGGTCCACTGTATATAGAAAGCTTGTTATGCAAAGCATTTCGGGTGAATTAGGCCAATTTTGTCCCAGGATGTGACCCACACCAGACGACTAACACCCAGATACCCATTTTACTGATTGGTGAACATAGACAACCAGTGTACAGAAATATGTCCAATGTTTCCACCCCTTAGCTGGGAACTGAACCCAGACCCACACTGTGTGAAGCGAGAGCTTTTGCTACCAGGCCACGAGGAAAACCCTTGAGGGAAAAATTTTTCTTATATTGGTTAATATGGTACCAATATGGTACCACAGTATTAATAAAGGTAAGCTAATATATTCAAAATGAACTGAATTTCACTGTTACAATTAAAAATGTATCTATGTGCCATGTAAATTATTAGTTACAATAATATAAATAAGTACCTGTTACTGTAAGTTGATCCTCTCATTAATATTAATGTAAATAACTCGGTTTACCTTAGGGTAAGATTTTTTTTAGATTTTTAAATCTGGAGAGTTTTGCCACCCAAGATAACCCAGGAAAGACAGTAGCTCATCAAGGGACTGTCTGTCTTATTCCATTGTGGTCATCAATTTGTCCCCAGGTGCCACTCACACCAGTCAACTAAAACAGGTACCTACTTTTTAGGTGAAGGGGGCAACTGTGTAGGGAAAAACCTCAAAGTTTTTCCCTCCTTGCCAGGCCAAAGGGATTCCCCTTTTTGCAAAATTTCAGTGGCCCTCAACCAGCATGGCTGATTAACGATAAATCTGACTAGTGATACTTTTAAGCAAAATTTTTTTTCCTCGACAGCGCTTAAAAACCCACCCGCGCTATTCGTTTCCGTACCATACGCGTCCATTTTGCCTGAGCCCGCCTCATTTTCCCTTTGGTGCCAGGTTTACAAGCACCAGCCCCCACGGTCGCTTCCAAACATACAACTGGAACATTTCATTTATCACACCCTTTTATAGTGTTTGCACCTGCAAAATAAGTCATTTTGGGGCCCCAAGAAAAGCTTCTGTGCCAACCCTCAGCAAAAAGGGTGAGATTACTATGGAGAAGAAGAAAGGATCATTGAAAATTGAAAGGGAGTGCGTTCTTGAGCTGGCGGGTTTTTTAATAAACCCCAATCAACCATCGCTACTATTGGGGGGCAAGAAAACGGCAATCAAGGAAGCTTTTTCTTCCCAAAAGGTGCAACATTTTTTCGAAACGAGATCGCACTAAAAAAAGATGTTGAGGGGACTTTTATTGTGGGGAAAAAAGAGAACAGATAGCACGAACAGCATCTCCCCAAGCGATCAATGTGAAAAGCTAGGATTGCAGGGCGATTTAATTAAAAAAATCCCAGAAAAGTGATGTGAGTGAATTTAAGGCCAGAAAAGGTTGTTTAGGTTAAAAAACAAAAAGTGGCATTCATAGGTGTAAGGCATGGTGAGGCTACCATTGGGACCACAAATCGGCTGAAAAATATGTGCGGGATTCAAGGAGTACATAGACAGTGAAGGACTAAAAACCTGAAAAATGTTTAAAATTGTGACAAAACGGCCTTTTTGGGAAGAAAATCCAAAGCGGGACGTACTTCTCAGGAGGAAAAGGCACTCCCAGGACATAACCCTATAAAAGACGGGCTTACTGGGTTGATGTTCCCCAAATGTGTGTGAAGCAAAGGAAGCCTTTATTGGTGTATCACTCTAACCCCGAGTGTTCGGGAAAAACAATGTCCTCAGGCCCTAATTTGTGTGTGCGGGAGGGCAAACAGTAAGGCGGGTCATGGGGATTTTTTCTATGACGGGTTACCCCACTTTTCCCCCCAAGTGAAAAATTACCAAATTTAAAAAAGAAATTTTAACCTTAAGTGCCCCCTGGTATTAGACAATGCCCTGGTCACCACGAGGGCAGAGAGATTTTCTGGGGACATGGCTTCATTAAGGTGAATTTTTTTGCCTCCAAATCCCACTCCTCTCCTGCACCCCATGGACCAGCGGTTATTTCCAACTTAAAGAAATGTAACAAAACTATTTTTTAAAAGGGTGCTTTGTGTGACCTCAGAAACTCAACGACTCAAGAGAGCTTTGGAAAGATCATTTTACCATCCCCAATTGTGAAACATTATAGTAAGGCTTGGAGGAAGTACTAAGAGGCATTGAACTCGCTTGGAAAAAACATGAAAACAACCATGTGACTGCTAGATCATCTTAAACGAAGGGGCAGATGGGGAAACTGCTTCGGGGGAGGGGAGAGAAATTGAAGAAGTTGCCTACTTCAAAGTAAAGGAAATGTGTGCAAAGGGTTGAAGTGAAAACCTTTTTGAAAAAAATCTCCTGAACAGCTACTAAAGCCGTTTTGGCAACCGTACACTGACAATTTTGGTTAACCACTTTAGGAAAGCATAAAAAATAAAGAGGTACGGGTATCTATGGACAGATTTTTGTGCATAGAAGCCGTGACTCTAAAGCTGGTCCTAGGGGCATTAAAAGAAAAAGGGGAATAACCCCAAAAAGAGTGCTGCCTAAGGCTAAGGAAAGGGGGATTCCCCTTCTAAACCAACACCTCTCCCCTCCTCCCCCCCCATAAATCTCACCAGTCTCAAAAAGGTAAGTATCATGTAACTGTCATGTAATTTCGTTTGGTGTTTAAAAAATATTTCATGTGGAAAAAATTTTTTTTTTTTTCAATACTTTGGGTTTTTGCACGGATTAATTTGATTTCCATTATTTCTTATGGGGAAAAATAAACTTGACAAACGATAATTTTAACAAACGATGAGCTCTCGGGAACGGTTAATATCGCGGGTTTGAGGGCCCCACGTATCTTACTTTATTGAAATGTTTTCAGATAGTTGAGTTTTTTTTTAAGGTTTAAATAATAAGATTTACAAAGGGCACAATTAAGTCCTTTGAGTTTTTTGTGTTTTCTCTGGTGGTTAATGTACATGTTTTCCATGTTGTAATTTTTGTGTTACTCTGGTGGGTTTAAGTACTGTTACTATGTATGATAATTTTTGTGTTAACTGGTGGTTTTAAAGTACATGTTACATTGATAATTTTTGGTTCTCTGGTGGTTAAGTACTGTTACTATTAATAATTTTTTAAATGTATTTTGTTACTTTTAACCTAATAAACTTTAACTTTTTGAGTTTTCTTGGTTAAATAATGAACCTTTTGGGAGAATGTTCTGCCAACAATATTGTTTATTAGTAACTAAACCTTTAAAACTTACAAGTTAAACCTGCTGTGCTCCTCACCACCCCAACAAAGCTGCTTCCCCACAAGCTAACACCACTGCGCCCGACCCCTAACACCTGCTGCGCTCTGCCTTGCCCCCTAACCATCTGCTGCCTCACCACCTAACACCCGCTGCTGGGCCCCACCACCTAACAATGCGCTGCCTCACAACCTAACAACCCGCAGTTGACTGACCACCTAACACCTGCTGCTGCTGCCCCCCCCTAAAACTTGCTGTTGCCTCTCCCCTTAACATTGCTCTCCTCACCACCCAACCCTGCTGCTGCTTCCCCACTTAAACCTGCTGCTCCCCACCCCCTGCAATTGGCGCCTCCAACCTAACACCACTGCCCGCCTGCCACCTAACACCCGCTGCGTGCTGCTGCTGCCGCCTCACCAACTAACATTTTCTGTTGCCTCACCACCAACACCTGCAATGCCTACCCCCAACACCTGCTGCTGCCTCCCACCTAACACTTTCTGCACCTCACCACCCAACAAAAATGCTTGGGCCCACCCAAATAACACCTGCTGCGCTGGCCCCACCCCCTATCACCCCGCGCTGCTGTCTCACCCCTTAACCCTCTGCTGCCTTACCACCTAACATGCTTTTGTCCCTCACCCCAAAATTTTTTTAAAAAGGAGCCCCCCCCCCCTCCCCTAACACTTGTGCTGCCTGGGCCACCCAAATCTGTTGTGCTACCACCTAACATTTCTGCTCCCCCCCTCACCCCCCACCCCTAACCCTGTGTTCCCACCTAACACTGCTGCTGCCCCACCACCAACAACTGCCTGCGCACCCCTAACACCTTGCTCTCCCCCCTAACACCTGCTGCTGCCTTACCACCTACACTTTCCCGTTTCCTCCCACCTAACACCCGCTTTGCGCCTCACCCCTAACCTTTCTGCTGCTCACCACCCAACACCTGTGCTCACCACCTAACACCTCTGTGCTGCCTCACCCCCTAACCTGCTGCTGCCTAAACCTAACACCCTCCCGCTTACACCTAACACCTGCTCCTGCCTACACTAACACCTCTCCCGCCGAAACCAACACCTGTCCTTCCCCGAGCACCCACACCGCTTGCCTTAAACATAAAACCTGGCCCCCGCCGAGCATGACACCCGAACATTAAACCGACACTAAAACCGAAAATCCCTGAGACCCAAACCCCTCAACACCTGGCACCTAACACCTAACAGCGCACCTTCCCCCTGAACCCCTCAACCTTTAGACCTAAAACCTTGGGCAAATCAAAAACTTTAGCACCAACACCCCAACATCCTTGGGACCTAACACCCCCAAAACCGGCACCTAAACACCTGAACACTCAACACTAGACTAAAAATTGACAACAAAATTGAACCCCCCACACCTCCCCCACACTCAACACTACCAAAAAAACCCTTTAAAACAAAAACCTGAGCACCTAACACCTTAAAAACAAAACTCACCAAATCCCCACCAACACCTGAGGGCTAAAAACTTGACCACACCTGAACACCAAAATCCCACCAACCCCGAACTAAAAACCCGACAACCCAAAACCTGAGCATAACCCCACACACAACCCTGAGACTAACCTAAAACCCCCAACACCTTAGCAAAACCTTTTAACTCCCCCCCCAACAAACCCCATCAACCCTTTACACCCCCCCAAAAAACCTGAGCACCAAACCCCACAACACAAAACCCCGGACCCAAAAAACCCCTACACCTAAAACCCCCCCTGAGGGCTAACCTTGACCACCCAAAACCCGAGCACCCAACCCCTAACACCCCCAACACCTGGCAACCCAAAAAAAATGACCAGTCAAACATTTGGGGGCACAAAAACCTGACACCAACACTTGGAGCCCCCTACACAGTCAACACCTGAGCAGCAACACCTGGACAGTCAACAAGACACAGATTGATCAGTTGGCCCCTTTAATCACTATATTTCATGGGTAAAATCTCTCTATTATCTCTAACACTAAAAGGTTGTTTTGTAAAAAAGGCAGGTGTTACTCACCTGTTAGACACCAAAAACACTGTTTATTGTTCACTTTTCACAGCCAATAAAAACACAATTTGTTTTTTTTTGTTGTTGTTGTTTTTGTTTATGGGGCCCACTGAAGGTCGTGTATTGAACCCTGACTTCCGGCCTGGAAAAGGAAACCCTCGCTAAAGTGGAAAAATTTAAAATAATAAGTAAAAAAATAAATAGTTTTTTCAGGTATAACAAAAACGTTAATAGAATTATCAACATAGCAGCATATGTGTAAGAACCGATAAAATCAAAAAGTCAGACTGTGGGGAAAAATTTAATAGTAGGATAGAGATTGTAACGATAGTTACATTACCGCTATAGTTAAGGTGGGTAAGTCAAGCTCCCGCCCTTTTTTCCCCTCCCCCCAAAATGATAGTTTCTTGCCGGTATAGTTAAAGGGAGGGCGGTCACCTCCCCGTTTTTCCCCGCCTTTTCTCCCCCACCCCAAAAATTAAATTTGCTGCCGGGTGCTTGTTTAGTAGGTCAGTCTACTCCCCCTATTCCTTTCCCCTCCCCCTTTCCCCCCCCTCCCCAAAAATACGTGGGGGGCTCGGTTAAAAAATAAATCACTGACTCCCGCTCCCAACACTACGTAAGTCATGCCTGCCTTTTATTTTTAGTGGATTTATTGGGTTTAAAAACTTTACTTTTGACCAATAATAAATTTTTTCCTTTCAGTCTGCTCTGGTTAGTTGTAATAATCACCCCGTCTTTTTTAATATTGTACACTACCAGGGGAGTGATTTTTAAGCAGGGTAACCTTCATCTTTCCAGTTTGTGTCATGAGGGGCACCTAGCAATCAACGAGCGAAAAGGAAAAAGGGCAACGTCCAGGACTCCATTTTTTATTGAACTACCTGTGCACCTTATGAAAATGTAGGACGTAATCCACGCATTGCAGTTGTAAGAAACCCGCTTTCTGTCTCGGATAATAATCACGGGATTCTCTGTGAAGAAATAGCCTTTGGGTGGTCACCAAAACCCGCGACCCCCCCCCCCCCCATCAAACACTAC